>ML879064.1:0-17034 GCA_009831015.1 Picea engelmannii
TTATGTTTGTACTTGAAGGAGAGTTGAAGAGCTATGCACATGCATGTGATTTTGTATGTGTAAACAATGAACTTTGTGATAGTTTCATTATGAGTGACTCATGAATGTAACATGGTTGTGTATCATGAATGTCGACTTGTTGTTTTGGAATGTCGATTTGTTTCAAATGAGTCTCTACTTGTGTCCAGGTTGTCTTGATGACTATGTTGTGTTGATCATGTTTTTCAACTTATGTTAGTCGATGGTGTTTGTCGGCTTGTAAGTCGATATTGAGTACACCAAGATGCAGGAAAAATCCATGTACTTTGATGATGTACAAGATGCAACAGTTATGGATTCAAAGAGAAAAAGAGTCAGTTGGCATCATTTTCATCCTTGTATAAAGTTTGTTTTCAAGATTGATGGTTTTCTTTGTTTGTGGCAAGATGTCGTAAGAAAGCGTTTTGCAACCATTGTAGAGAGGATTGTGTTGATGTCAAGAGTTCACAATATGGACTTGATTCTTAGTGGGAAGGCTGACAGTTTTCCAAGCACAAAGAGAACAGTGGGTCAGCAGCAGCCAGAGAACAATGGTAGAGGGACATAGCCAGTTGCAGTGCAAGGCATGTCAAGGTACCCAGGTGATTTCCAAAAAGACTTTTCAAGTAGAATCAGTTGATAGAACTTGGAAGTAGAAGAGTATTGAAGCTCAGGAAAATAATCATCAGATTTTGTGGGACCAAAATCCATTCAGTGGGAAGGAGTGATCAGAATCTGGACCAGGGGTAAAAAATTAGCCCAAAAATCAAAGTGCTCGAAATCACTTCAAAACAGACAAGTGCGTAGGCCTCGTCCTCATGAACCCAACGCAACTTGAACGGGTTCAAATAGACATCGGATGAGTGAGATATCGTGTTCTATTCATTTTGACAAACAAGAAAAATTGTGTTGACTGTACAGTCCGTACAGGCTGACGTGGTAGGGTACGGACCCACACGTGGCAGATGAGTTGAAAGATGTTGAGTTGGCAGTGCTAAATTGGCAGTCAAGTGGCAGACACATGGGCGAATGAATTTAAGACACGTGGCAATTTTTTGGCAAGTTGTATGGTGCCACGTGGCACCCTGTTATGGTGTAAAAGTTGTTTGGAGTCTGCAGGGGTTGAACCCCAGACCTCCCACATAGGTGGCTAGTGACTTGGCATGGTCTAAGCTACCAGACCGCCTGTGCAATGCTTCATACCATGTAACGGTTTCATATTTATTTAAATTAAATGATGTGGCTATTTTCGCGGGGTCCGGGCTAGGGCTTAGCCCCAGCCCCTGGTTGTATTCGCCTATCCATACGACCATGTCTCTCGGAGTGGCACAGGGTTTGAAACTTCAAACTGATCTCATGCATACGCCAACACTTGTCACATTTATAACCGTTGCAACGGGTGCCCAAAACTTGCGCGAGGACGTGGTCACATGACCCACGCGTCCAACACCTCCGTCGGTTTGGGTGCTAAGTCCTCTAATCGTACAAAAATTTGCGCAATTTTTTGAAATGGTCGTGCATGTTGGGTTTAGGCACAGGAAATTCCTAGAAGCCAGGTTACTCACACAGAGGTGTGAATTGGCGAACCAGAGACAACAAGCTTGAAGGAGAAAACTTCCGGGAGATCTATCTTCTTCGGTTTTTGGCCAAACCAGGTGCAGAAAGAGCCTAGATAGGGGTTTTTGGATGTTTTGAATCCATTAGTATAGGTTTCAAAGGAATTTGGAGACTTCTATTGCAGTTTTTTCTACAAGGAAGTTCCAGAGATCTCCAAGGAGCCCAGGGCCACCAGTGAAGGAGGCCATGTCCAGGGGAGCCAAAGTCCATTTTTCAGTGACTGAATAGTCATTCTTAGCTAATTGATATGCTATAAACTCATTGGAATGGGTTGCAGAGGAATTTTAGTACTTTTACAGGTGTTTTGGCCACAAGGAAGCTCAAGGCCACCAGTAGAAGAGGTCATGCACAGATGAGCCATGGTCTGTTTTCAGAGATCTAACAGTCATTTTGGGGGGTTTTATGTATTATGAACCCAATGGTACAGTCAGTAAATCCATTGGAGCTGAGAATCAGCTTGTAAAATAAATTAGACAAACTAATCCCTGAGAGCCTAGTTCATTGATGGAGGCTCAAGGAGATGTAGCCCAGTTGGGGGTGAACTCCTTTATCATTTTGTTGTTGTTGTGAGATTTTTGGTTATTATTTACTGCAATTTATGTTGCTTGTTGTATTATTTAAATAACATATTTAACCCTTAAAAAACCTCACACATAAACACCTAAAAGTAGCCTAAACTTGACACATAAATCCTCTTGCACAACTAAGACATTGAACAAGGTCCTAAAGTTTATTTTAATGGAGTAGAGGGTGCTTGCATAGAAAAACAATTCAGCCCCTTATTTCAGATCATGCACAACCAAACTTCCAATACCATAGTCAATTCAAGAATGTTCAAAGTGTCCATCAAGGGGGAACCAATGTTTCCAAAGAAAGGAAAATCACAAGAATACCCTTGGGAAGGGGTCCCTTGGTTGGTATCCTCAATAATTTTATCCATAATGTTTTTATGCACAGATTACTCCCTTGCGGGATTTTTCACATGTGATAGAGTCTCGTGCATTGGCTCTGGTGAAGTAGCATTATTAATCCCATGCCTTCTAGGAGGTGTCTCCACATTGTTAAGCAAAAGACAATAAGTCCTTCTCGACCAGCGAAGCTGTTGGCTAGCCACCCTGAATCAATGATCCGAAAATGGGGGGAGAGACACAACCTAAGGCCAACAACATAAACACAACACACCACTAAAAATCCTAAGAGAAACAATACAAAAAAACTATTTTTCCAAAGCCTCAGCCCATGTGGATTAGGTTTTGAGTCCAAAGCAGTGAAAAGTTGAAAATACACCTTCCAGAGACCGATACGGGTTGATTAAGTCTCGATATTAACTAACGAAGGAGTGAGAAACAATTATGATAACCTAGACACGATGCTTGCCTATAGTGAAAGTGTTATCATGAAGATGGAAACCCTCTAAAGGAGATGAGGCAGTGATATATCATGTGTCTCAGGTACTACGATATTCGATATTTCCCCTCACAGTCACCCATGTGGAACCTAGGAATGGAAACTATGGCACCAATTCACAACCAAATCCCGATGGGAACCGTCGTCAATCAGAACCACACCTATGGGAAGGGTAGCAAATCTTGAAGATCCCAAAAGTGTTGGAAACTTAAGGGGGCAAGTGGTACTCATGAAACCCCCAAATATGTATAAATCCACAAACACTTAGACAAGTGAGAGAGGGGATATCTCCTTCACTTTCTCTCACATGATCTAGAGCTTAACTCTCATGTTAGAGGAGCTTCCTCAAAAAAATGTATGCGAGATTGGATTTGAATCACTCATTAGTCAAATAAATATGTTTGAATTTGAGTGGCCTTGGAGAGTTAACTCTCCAACCTATCCCAAGGCCCTGCACCTAGACTAGTTGGTGTATCTAGAAAAGGAAAAGTCTAGTGAATTTTAAGTTATCATTCATTTTAAAGGATGTTGTTTACTCATGGTATGGTGATGAAACTAATGATGTTTTAGAGACTCTGGCAGAGAACCACTTATAAGAACATTGTCGTTTTATAAAATGTATCTTATTCTTCAATGAAAAAAGTGTAACATATACAACTTAATGTAAACTCCTAATATTTAAAATGCAACCTTTTTCTTTTTCATTTACGTATGCACAACAACAACTTTTCGTTTAAAAAAGAACTCAATACTTTATGCAACCTAAACACCCTAAATGCCTTGCAATGCAACTATCTCTTCAATATGAATGATAAAGAAAGACATATGCCAAAAACAAGATGTTTTTCTTTTTCGACAACAAATAAGAAAAGAAAATGATCTAATCAAACCAAACTGGCCTTTTTTGTTTGTTTTATATTAAAGAACAAACCAAGAAAAGATTATAAACCAAGGAAAAAATCTTTCTTTGTGCTTGAAAACAAGAAATGCAAGGAAAAAAGGTAATAGGATCAGATCAAGTACTCAAGCTTCATATACGATTGCAACAATGATCAAGAAACAAAGAGAACCAAAAAGAGAAACTTCCTTGAAACCATGCAATTCAAAAAGGTAACTAAAGACCTAAAAAGTTAAAAAAACTTTATTTTATTTAGTGTTAAATACTCTAACTATCTGCTCAAACCAAATACAAAATTCGATCCAGCCCCAGAAGCAAATTCAAGGTTCAAAAAGATTAGAAAATAGAGAAAAACCCCTTCCCATGAGTCATATGTGTTTGCTTCCTTAGCAACCTACATATGTACGTGACTTTCCTTTCATAAACAAGCATATATACACTAGTTTACTTGGCAACAAGTGCGTATGTAACTCAAGTCTCCAAAAAAGACTTGGAAAAATCAGAATTTTGGCCTAAAAATAAATGCTATAGGTCTAAAAGAAATGGAAAGACTAAAACAAAAAGAAAAAGAAACCAAAAACTAGTAAGAAACTAACTAACACAAAGGAGAACTCCCCAGTGGAGTCACCAATTCTGTTTTGGATATTTCTTCCCTATGATCCGAGTTAAAGATCACATAGAGCGGGAACCCAGAGAACTGACTTAAACTTAGAAAGTAGTTAAAAATGTGTAACTAACTAACTAATTGTGATTATGTACCACTCACCTGGACACTGGAGTTTGGAGTAGAATCTTCTTATATATCCATGCTCCAATCTCTCGCTCTAGTATTCTCTTTGTTGTCCCACACACAAAGAGAGGGAACACTGCAATCAAAGTAGTTATAGTAATTAACTTCTAACCACCTACACTAACTAGGATAAGTCAATTAAATATGTACCAATCATATGAATTTAGTTATAACATAAAATATAAAAAATATACAATTGGGATGGGAAAGGAGAGAGTTCTCTTTAATTTCAACAACAAATAATATGGAATGATGTTACTTGATCCAAGCTACGACACTGACTGGAAACCATTGTCCAAATTCCTCCGCTCGGGCCACAGAAGATAAATTCACCTCCTATTCTCTTGCTCCAAATAGTTGACTAAAAGAGAATGGGACTCTTCCTCTCAATGGGATAAAAATGGGCAAGGTGTTGGAAACAAGGGTTTCTAAGAATGGAGGGATGATCTTAAAAGATCGAGACAAATGGCTTACAAACTTAGGCAGAATTTGGCTAGCATAAGGGTGATTCCTATCTTCTCCACCCAATGGCTCTTATTTATACCGTAAAAATTTGGTTGGAGTTGTTAGGCATGAGATATAGAAGGTAATTAACCTGAGAAACCTGTGAACCCTGCCCAAAAACGTACATTATGTGCATATTTTAGTGCAAATTGAGTGCATACGTGAGTTGCTGAAGGGAAAGGAGTGTATATAAAGTTGCATATGTTCTATGTTAGATCAAGAAGCATGCATGACTATCTAGAGAGTATTTTTTAAATAGTCTGAGGAGGAATTTAGGTCTACAATTGAATATGGATTAAAGATAAGGGCGACCAATAAGTGCATCTATGCATATGATGTGGAAAAATATCCTATAACATGTAGAATTCCTCCTTAATGGCATCAAAAAATGCCACCCAAGTGGTTCTTATCCTAAATTTTCTAGAATCATCTCCATCATGTCTCCCAGTAACTTTCCCACCAATATTTACATGAGGAAGGGCCTTAAGGAGTCCAAAAGTGATATTTTCAATGTCCAAAAAAATTTGAACTGAGTAATAGCCCTCTAACAAATTTAACCATTTACCCAAAGCATTTGCATCTATGTTTCCTTCAAACAAATGAATGTCAAAGTTAACTTGTACCTTGAAGGGTGTTTCACCTTCGAAATGGTTTCTTGTTGAAGGTGTCTTGACCACCATTGGCATTCATCCCATTATATGGGTGAAACTTTCCATCATCTCATTCCTCTATCGCATGAGGGCTTCCTTGAGAAACAACTTGATAGGATATCCTAATCTATCATATATATTTTCATCTTCAATGGTAGGCTTCTTGGGCCAGCGAGAGTGGTCTTCCCCAAGAGTTAGTTCAAGACCCAACTCTTTATACCTTGACCTCAACAGGGACATGCACTGAGAAACAACAAAGAGAAGATTGTTGTGATACCACTTATCTAGATTGTATATAGAACTAAATGAAAGTCGGGAATATGAATGGAAACATACACATAGAAATATTACAGAGAGCATGGTAATACAATGAAACCCAAATTCTATTAATGAATGAAATAGGAAAACACTACAAAATGCAAAGCAATACAAACTAGCTAGAATGGTGGTAGCTTATCTCTGAAGAGAGAGGTGTTAGCTACACTCATTTGCAAAACCACATTATTAGAGGCCAAAAATGTCCTTTTTAACATAAAGTCCTAAACCCTAAGAGGAAACAAACATAAATATTCAAAACCCTAACTCTAAGAGATGAAACGCCAAAAGGATTGTGGACCCCGAGGTGGTTAGTTGATACGTCGACTTATCGAGGGTGAAAATTTTTCCTAAAATCTCCATTTGGGGCGCATAGTAGGTCATTAGAAATATCTAATTGAGAAGTACATTTGTTGGTAGGCTTGGGCAAGCCATGGCCACTCAAGGCCCCTGAATGGAAAAAACAAAATCGTCATTTAAGGCCTCAAAATGACCACGGAAGTTTAGGACCTGAAAAATTATAGATAAAAAAACTACCAAGATGGAGAACCATGTTAGAGTCAATGGAAGAGATGGGTGGCCACCAATTTCCACCTAGATCGCAAATTAATATATTATTATAATTTTATGTGTTTTATGATTTTTTAAAATTTTGTATCTTTGTGGAGTTCAAATATTTGTAAAAATTATGATAACTAGTTAATGTTAATGATATGTATGAATACCCGTAGGGTGATGTGCACTGAGGATAATACAAAAATAAGGGGGAGAGGAATGTAACATCCATGGTTTTAATCCCCAAAAATTATAATGTAATTGTATAAAGGTGATTTAGGTTGGTGAGCCGATATGTTTGGGGCAAAGAGCATGTATTGATTAATATGGTCGAGGGCCAAGATACGTAAAATGTATAATGAAAATTATTAATAAAAGTAGTAATCATTGGATGCGATATGAGAGGGACGATAATGAGGAGGGTCTATGATTCCACAAGAGGGGGGGGGGCTAAAGGGGTTTCTGTTCATGGGTATTAATCCAAATCCACATTCTTGAATTTTATTATCATTGTGTATAAACCTTATATTTTTTGTTGAGTGTTCCTAAAGACAATCATTGAATTCATGTAAGAGGGTGGGTGTGAGAAGTCACATCCTAGAATTATTAGGAGCATGGGGCTGAAGTAAAATCATCTTTGGAAAAAGAGAGAGTCAAGAAAGAAAGAGAGAAGAAGGGAAATTCATATTGAGAAAGGGGACAATTTTGACATGCATTTTTTGGACAACAAGAGAGGAGTTGAGTGCTGGGAAGAGGACCAACCATGTTGTGCTTGAAGGAAACCATTATTGGGTTGTGTTTATGTTGGAAATTTTTCCCGTGTGCCTGAAAAATGGGTGTTAAGCTTGTAGTGTGTTTTCTTGTTGAAGAAATGGCTCAAGATTCTTGTGAATGCTATTGTGAGCACTCCTGAAGAAGCTGAGAGTTTTTGGAGTCCCCGGTTGAGGGATTCCTACCCAACCGAGTGCACTGGAAGCTCTAATAAATTAATGGTATAGCTTGAGGGACTATGAGTAGTGAAGGGGGTACATTCTTTGGGTTTTGTAGGTTGTGGGGAAGAGAGCTGGTGGATTGGAATTATTGTTGGAGTATGACCTGGATTTTTGGGTTGTTGAGTGTGGAGAGTGGAAAGACAAGAGGTCCATACCTCCTTATAGAATCATAGCCTCAATTCGGGGTGTCATATCGTTGAGAGGAAATAAATAGCAACGCTTATGGATGGGAGGTTCATCCTTCGTACACAACCAGTTGGTTAATTATTAACAAATAAGTGTTCTGGCATTTTTATTTTGTTTATTCCACTATGAAAATGGTTTATATGAATGATGGGTGTTTTTTCGTTGCTTGAACAGTTGCATTCATGGTTTCCATTATGTTGTAGATGCATTTAAAATTATGGTAACATATATGGTTAAATATTTGTGTGATTTGTAGATGCTAACCTACAGGAAATTATCTAGCAGAAAATCTTAACTTTAAGGTGTATTCCACTCATAATGGGCCTCCCTTAAATTGGGGTATGTTGCAGATTGATATCATAGCTTCTAGTTCAAACTTAGGGTTTGTATGGGCCAAAATAAATGTGAATTCAAGCGAAATGTTTTGTTACATATTTTGGGTCTATGATATATTTGGGAAAATTAATGAATTCCAAAGTGAAATCCATAGATATCTTAGAGCATTCAGGTTAGAATTGCCTCAAAAACCTATCAGAGGTTATCAAGGATGACAATCTCCAGTTATTGAGTTTAAATTTGAATTGTAAGGTTGAAATTTATGTTTTGATGGTTGTTGAATAAGTTAGGCGAAGTTCGATGGATCGATTGTTGAGATCACTTTTAATTTCAAGATCAACGACCCAAATTCATCAAAGATCGACCCAAAAACTTATTTTTTTCGATGGTCTAGATTAGTTTTCAGTAATTTGGAGGTGAAATAGATTGACAGTCTTGATTTGTTCTCGACAATTTGGAAAGTGAAGTAGATTGATGGTCTGGATTCGTTTTTGGCGGTTTGGAAGGTGGATTAGATCGACGACCAAGACTCATCTTCGTAAATTGGTGAAGTTAAAGGATTGACAGTCAAGATCATTTTAAATGGAAAATAAATGGCCCAAATTCATCTTGATTTTAGTTGAAAAAATTACAAGTATCATAATTTGACAAAATTCATGGGAAAAATTGGTTTTCCAAAGGAAATAGTTGATCACCAATGGATGGGTTGGCGAAATTGGTGAGGTGTTCGGTTCATCCAAGAAAAGTTTTCGAACGAAAATGAAGGGAAAGAGGGTGATGGTGTGTCATGCCATGTCAGCATCCACCTGTCATGCCATATCAACATCTAAGTGTCAGGCCACGTCAACTAATTTTTCATGTCATCATCCATGTGTCATTCCATGTCAGCCTAGTTGCCACATCATCGAAGAAAAGGTTGATGGTCGATGGTCAGGTCGACGAAATTAGCAAAGTGATTTTGTATGCCAACCGGAAGTTTCGATGGTTGATGCTCATGTTGGATGGTTTAGTGTTGTCTTAAAAAATTGATTGTCAAAGGAAATCGATGATGGTCAAGTCAGTGAAATTGGCAGGGTGTTTTGCGTATCTAAAGGAAATCATCGATCTCCGATCACCGATGGATCTTGGATAAACAGTCCAAATTGCTTCGACTTGGACTATCAATGGTGGATATCCATCCACGGGCATGGGAAAGGTTTAGCGGATCAATGAATGAGATTACTCCCATTTTGAGATCGATGACATAGATTAAAAGACTCTTATAGCAGTAAAACAATATATTTTCTATAATTTTTTCTAGTTTTTGAAGGTCTTCAACTTGTGGAGAAATTTTGAGGCCCTAAATGAAATTTTAGGCATTCAAAAGTCACGAGAATTATGTATACCGGTGGTACACAAACTTAAATAAAATAAATCAAATAGATCTTTCCAATGAGCTATATCGGGTGTGAAACAGAGCTCGTATGAAAACATTACAACTGAAACAATACAAGGTATATTTTTCAATACTAGTTTACTTCCAGAGGACATAACTCCTTGCTTGGAAGTTATTTTAGGGCATAGGAGTAGTATATGGAAATATTATGAACCAAAGAAGACAACCATGGAGACATATTTTGAATTTGAGAACATTAAAATGACCAAGAAGAGAAAGAAGACACATGTGACATACATGGTTAAAAATGGGAAAACAATCAAAACTTTTGCAGGCCATAGCTATCAATCGGGAGCCTGGATGAAGGTGAAATTTTTGTAGGTCGTTCAAAAGGTGGGAATGAAGATACCCATTTTATATTCTATCAAAATTACAAAGGTTTTGGTGTGGGGATGCATGAACAGGGATAAAATTTTCAAGCCGAGAGAAAATGCAAAAGGGGCAAAGTTGTCATTTCCAGATTGTTGCAGATTTTTACTGGAGCATTAGTTTTGACAATATGAGAGTTGTTGTGAATTTAGTGTCGAAATTATTATTTGTGTCACTCAGAAAATTTTCATTGGTTCCCGACGGATTCACCTTTGCAGGTGGCCAAAGTTGGTGTTTGAGATTATCTTCACCAAGGAGAAAGGTGCACAAAAGGGGTAAATTGGCAATATTCATTTGACTATAACTTTATGTTGGGTGCTCATAAATGAGAAATAAAGTAGTCATTGGAAAGATATTGGATAGGAGAATCCAAGTATCCACTCAGAATTTAGTTTTGAGCCTAAGGATCTGTAAGGAATCAGAAGGAAGGTGATTGATGGACTTGAAGGACACCATTGAACATAATGGGAATTTCAAGAATGCATAACGTTTGCCTAATAAATCAGATTGAGGCATGGGTATGGTCATTGGAAAGTTAATCCAGAGGAAAAAATGACAGAAGGTATTTCTCTAGGGGAGCATTGAGTCGCTCCATAAAGTTGTAGGAAAAAGTGGAATTGGATTCCATGAACCATGTAGCTACTCGATGTGAAGATTTTTCCAAATAATGTCAAAATTTGGAGAAATTTTCCCAAATGATAAAGGTGAGTGCCAAAGGTGATTTCTGGGTAAGTAAGAGTATTGAAACTCATGATAGTGCCTATGCATACGTATAGAGGAAAATTTGATGTAACATTCCCACTATAATCCCTAGTTTAATTAATGCATAATGTAGATATGAAATGTGGCCACGGCCAAGTGATGTATATGTGAATTGTATTTATAAATTTTAATAAATAAAATGTAATGCCACATATCGGGGGACATGGAAAGAGATGGGGGTTGATTAATCCACAAGAGAGGGGAGGGTCTAAGAGAATGTATAATAGGGATCCAAGGGGGAATTACCCATGTCTATTAATTCAACCCACTTCCTAAAATTACTATTGGTATATGAACCTTCTATTTTATGATTGAGTGTCCTCAAAGCCAATTATTGGATGCATATAAGAGGGTGGGTGTGAGAGGTCACATCCCATAGTTATTGGGAGCATGGGGATTGATTATAATCAGTTTGGGGAAGAGTGTAATTCAAGCAAGTAATCCCAAGAGAGGAAATCCGTATAGGCAGTTACAACAATTTTGGACAGTTAATGTTTTTACATGAACAACAAGCAGAGATTGGAGCTGGAGAAACCATGGATGGAGAATTCTGGAGTGTATTTGGATCATAATACTGAAGAAACATGTTTTCAGGCCCGAAGAGTGAACTCGTGTGTGAGTTGCATTGTAACAACAAGTGATTGTTGTTCTGTTCCTGGTAGTTTTCCTAGAAGTGAGCTCCCTTGAGTTTTTCAGTAGTGATATTCGTAGTTACTTGTTCCAAAGAGACCCTTATAAACGAATGGGATGCCCAATGGGTTGAGAGAAGTAAAGGGGTTATTGTATTACTGAGAGGGGGGTGAATCAATAATAGATCTTTTTAATCCTTTTAACCATAGTATGCAAGTGTTATTTATCTTTATGATCAATATAGAATTATCATTCAATAAGTGCAGAGTAGATAAACCATGAACAAATGAACAATCATACACATACACAGTACACCAATATTTTTTACGTGGAAACCTAACCTAGGAGAAGACCACATAATGTTTTTTCTTATTTGAGCAGAGTCCAAAGAAGATATTCCTTAACCAAGGGAAGTATGCAGTTGAAATAATAAAGAGATTTGACATGTTGGAATGTAAAGCCATGAACACACCCATGGAAACAAATTTGAAGCTCCCGGTTGATACTTCATCGAAGTTGGTTGATGCTACTCTATACAGATAGATTATTGGATCATTGATGTATCTGATGAATACCAGGTTGGATATATGCTTTGTTGTGAACACCTTGAGACAATATCTGGTGGAACCCAGACGTTTTCACCTTGTAGCTGCAAAGCATGTGATGAGATACCTTAAGGGTACGTTGGATTATGTTCTATGTTATACTGGAGATCATGACTTCAGACTGTATGATTATACTAATTCAGATTGGGTTGGAAGTGCTTCAGATAGAAAGAGCACTTCAGGATGTTGTTTCAGTTTGGGGTGAGACATGACTTCATGTAAAAGCAAGAAGCAGTCCAGTATTTCTCTCAACACCACAAAAGCAGAGTACATTGCAGCATGTTCCTCTAGTTGTGAAGCCATATGGCTTCAAAAATTGTTGATAGGTCTGTTTGATCTTGGGATGGAAGCCACCGTGATTCTATGTGATAACCAGAGTTGTATAAAGATGACAAAGAACCCAGTATTCCATGATAAGTCGAAGCGCATAGAGATCTGGTATCACTACATTCATGATATGGTGCAGAGGGGAAATGTAAAGCTCCAATATGTTGGCACATGTGAGCAGGTTGCAGATGTGTTGACCAAGCCTCTATCTCGTGTGAAGTTAGAGTACTTCTGAGACAAGCTTGGTGTTTTCTGAAAGGACCTCCCTCGAAAGGGGGATTGATGTTGATGATACTATGGTATCCTGACCAACAATGGGTAGCTTCGTTAGGATGTTATATCTTAAGGGATCGGTCATCCTTGGGAAAATCCCAAAGGTCTAGTAAGGACGGTCTGTCAGAGTACATATGCATGTATATGCTAGTTGTGGTCAGTAGTGGTAGCTCCATTAAGATTTTATATTCTAGGGAATCTTATGATTCCTGGATAGATATCGAAGGTTCGGTAAGGACGATCTATCAAATTACCACATGGTAGATTGTTATGATTTTATATCCTAGGGAATCTTATGATTCCTGGGCAGATATTGAAGGTTTGATAAGGACGGTATGTCAAAGTACCACAAATGTTGTTGTTGATACACCTACGTCATTCTGTTTCCACATATTGATGATGATGTTGTTCTAGCCTCGTGTTTTTGATGATGTTGTTGTTCTAGCTTCATGCTATTGATGTTGATATTTAAGCTTCATGTTGTTGTTGTTGATGATGATGATGTTACTCCAGCTCCATGTTGTAAACGATGATGATATTGATGATGAGAAAAACTTCCGATGATTTTTAGATTTTCCAGTCAGTGTTCCATATGTTGATGATGATGTTTCCCTCTCCTTCCCTTGATTATGTTGTGTTGGGTCATGTCAGTAGAATACCCTTCTCATTAAGGGGGAGTGTTGAAATATTGTAACTTCGAAGAATATTCTAATTAATTTTGAGTTATTATCTTATAGATCAAATCCCCTTTTGCAAATTGATCATGTCGGATCTTGTATGAGATCAAATCCCCTTTTGTGGATTGGTAAAACTACATTTGTATTGTGGTATTTGTAAAGTCGTCCCCTAGTACTTATAAAGTGGTTTTAACCACTTCTAGGAGAAGTCGACCCCACTAAGTGAAGAGACATAACCCTAGTGCCTCCTCGACTAGTATTTATATGTGAGGATGATGCCTCACTTATACACACTCACACTCACTCATCTAGTGCGCATATCTTGAAGGGATTTGTGGCTCTAGGAGGAAGGATAAGAGAGGCACATGCTCAGTCTTGGTTTATCTTTGGTGTTTTGGTCTTAGTATTGGCATTGTATTGGCAAGCTATTATTGAGGAAGTTTTTGTTTGGTTTTCTCCCCCATGATGGTTTCCCAGTATAAAATGTTGTGTACCTTGTGATTGTGCTTCTTTCAGTGATCCTCCTTATGTTTGTTGTTTTGTAAATGCATTGAATGTTCATGTAATTTGGAAATAACCTAATAACAACACTAAAACTTAACACATGAGACATGTCCTCTTCCTCTTCCTATGTCTTGGGACACTTATTTGTAGATAACTTCACACCTACAGGAATAGGTACCTTGATCAGTTTACATTCCTTCATATTGAACCTATGAAATATTGTCTTAACATATTTCCTCTGGTTCAACAAGAGTTTCATGTTTGTCTGATTTATTTTAATTTCCATGCCCAAAATAAAATTGTTAGCACGAAGATATTTAATATCAAACTTAGAAGACAACTATGTTTTTAACTTTATTGTTTCCAAATAGCAACATATCATCAACATACAAAACCACATGAATAAAATGATCACCAACTAATTTGAAATACACATAGTGATCATCTTTTCTCCTTGTGAAACCAAGTCCCAAAATACAAGTATCAAACTTTTGACACCACATCCTTGGAGATTTCTTTAACCCATATAGAGACTTTTTAGCTTACAAACTGGCTCTTTCTTACCTTTCACTACAAAACCTTCATGATGTTTCATGTATATTTATTCTTCAAGATCCCCATGTAGGAATGTTGTATTTATGTCCATCTGTTCTATTTCAAGATCAAAATAAGTAGTAATAGACGAAATAAATCTAATAAAAATCTATTTAACAACATGAGAAGTTTTTTTATCAAAAACTATTCCCTCTACCTGGGAATATCCCTTTACTACTAGGAAGGATTTATACTTCTCCACCTTACCTTTTGCATTCAATTTTTTCTTAAACACCCATTTGATACCAACGAGCTTTCAACCTAATTTTTATCCAAGGAAGCCATTTCTTCAACCATGGCTTTCTTCCATAGTTTACCATCCTCTGAATCAATTTCCTCCCTAACAATTATGGGATTATCACCAATAATGGAAAAAGAAAAATTAGAACGAAAATCAAGTGGAGAATACCTTTCTAGTTTTCTTCTTTCTCGAACCGATCTCCTCAATACTAGAGTATGATGTTCTTCTTATTATTATTCCTATTCTTCTGTTGAGTCAAATTCTTCACCCTCAAACTCAAACTCTAATGTTTTTTGTTCTTTTTTTTTTTGGTGGGACTTCCTGTTTGGAAACATATTTAACCTCTCTGATGTCAACATCCCGACTATAGAAAATCTTCCTAGTTTATGGGTTCCAAAGTTTATATCCTTTTACACCATCTTTATAATCAATAAAGATACACTTTTCAGCTTTATTATCAAGCTTACTCTTATTTTCCTTTGGAACATGTACATACGCATCACAACCAAACACTTTAATATTTTCAAGAGAGGGTTTCTTACCAGTCCATACCTCATGCAGAGTTTTTTCCACCAATGTTGATGAGGGTGATCTATTTACCAGGTAACATGCAGTACCTACTGCCTCTACCCAAAATTCATGTCCTAACTTAGCACCACTGAGTATGTTCCTTGATTTTTCCATCAGCGTCCTATTCATCCTTTCTTAAACCTTGTTTTGTTGAGGTTTTATGGAGTAGTATTTTGCCTTTCTATACTGCACTTCTTACAGAATTCCTTGAATTCATTCATGCAAAACTCTCCACCATTATCTATTCTCTAACACTTTTGTTTTATTCTCTATCTAATTCTCCACTAGATCCTTAAACTCTTGAAACTTACCAAAGACCTCAAATTTATTTAAAAGGAAATAAATCCATGTATTCCTTGAGAAATCATCAATGAACGAAACATAGTACACATATTTACCTAATGATGGATCAAGAACAAGTCCAAACACATCATTGTGTACTAACTCTAAGATCCCCTTTGCTCTTGTAGCACCAGATGAGAATCTTACACAATTTTGTTTACCATATATGAAATGTTCACAAAAATCAAAATCTAGTGTTCAATCAAACATACCTTCAACCATAAATTTATCGTGTAAAATTACGGAAAGTGGAACAATAAAAAAAATCCACTACATTATTCTATTAATTACTCAAAAATGAGATCAAAATAAAATAAACCACTGAACAGGGAATACAATATGATTCTATGAACATAAGATCCATCCAATTGCATGTTGCAAAAGTGGGCTTGTACTTTGTATCTCAAAGAATGATATCATAATAAATCAACTCAAGGACTCTAAGAACAACCAACAACTATAATTGGGATGGAGCAAATTACTAAGTATTATTTACTAGACCAAAATGGTTCCAATATGTATTTAAAAAATTTGTCTATTAAGTTATTTAGTAGTTACCTTGTTCCAAGAAAATTAACTAACAAGTAAATAACTAATATTTATCTCTTTACATTCTTTTCTTTCACAATCCTAGAGAGAAAAAGAAGAAATTTGTTCCTCAAAAAGAACAATTGTTCAGTGAGATACTGAATAATTATCTTCCAACTGCTCTAAATTATCTTCAATTATTCATGGAAATATTCATTGCTAAAATTCTAGAGTAGCAAAATATGCAAGGTCTTAAACTCCAACCATCCATAGAACTTTTTCATCTGTAATGATCCCAAGCCATTATGCAAGGATCATCATTGTTTTGGTGTCTTTTAAAAACTTTTTCTGAGTAAGGTATTTCGTCAAACACTTTGCTGATCTACTTTTTAGATGTGTTTATATGTGTGTATGCAGCAAATAACAGAAAGAGATAACCATGGAACATACCTCAACCATATGCAATAAGATAGACAAGCCAAAACATCTCAATTCTTCTTTATTCATAAAATAGAGAAACCTGCTACAATGAAGATGTCGATCTGGAATGCTCAACAGATGGCCAAGAAGATAGACAATAGATAAGAGCTGCTACAAAATGATCCCGCTAATAAAAAAGATGCCTCCAAAGGCTGAATATGAAATGAAGATCAATACAAGCAGATCTGAATGCCAAACTCTCCAGCTGAAGAATGCCACGCTCCAATAGAAGGTTGAAACCCTCAATAACTCGGCCCTACTGCCAAAAGTGTCCAATCACCCTAACAAATATGCCAACTGATAGATCGGGTGATGGTAAGAACAACCCAGGTGCCCGAATCTCCAAGATCCCTCTCAATCTCTGTAGATCTGAAATCCCCCACTGAATGGTGCGCCCCACTAGATGACTGAAGCCCTAGATAATTCGGC
>ML879065.1:4969-17034 GCA_009831015.1 Picea engelmannii
TGTGAGTTGGTATCTTTCAGGCCTGTTTTGATACCATGTTGAAGTTTTACTTATACAACTAACAATTGTGATTCTTCTTTATTATTATAATCATGTAGCACATTAGCTGCATAAATAAGATCACTGAAAGAGAGGCAATCACAAAAGCAATAGAGACACACAGATTATCCTGGGAAACCCTCATGGGGAAGAAAACCCAACAAAACTTCCTCAATATAGATAGAACAAAAACAAAGAAGAAGATCCTCCTCTACTCCTTCACTAGGAAAGAGTAGCGCACTACTTAACCAAGAGATACCAATACATAGACCAAAACTCTCCCTGTTGTCACTCCCATTTGTAGTAGGTTCTCCTCCAAGACTTGTGCACTGCAGAGCTAGTTGGTGAGTGTGTCGAAATGAGGCGATGTCCTCCCTTATAAATCGTGGTTTGGCCAACCTAAAATTAGGTCTGGGCCGACCTATCACTTTACCCTCTTAATTTACATTTAATTGTCAAGGCACAAAAGGGCCTAATTAATAAATATAATATAATAATATTATTCAACACTCCCTTTTAGATTAGGTAGAATATTCTTCGAAGTTACAATATTTCAATAGCTGCAACGCCCCTGATCTAGTGAATAATAAGCTCTGGGGTACTATGCCCTGCTTGTGGGCTTTGGGCCCATCTGTGTGCCATCATGACAAAATCTGCTCAAACGAAGCCCATCTGTCCATTGTCCAAGGTTCCAAGGATGTGAGAGATATGTGTAAAGGTGGTAAGTCATTGGATGACTCACTGCTCTACATCACACGTGCCAAAGTCCTACAATAAAGGCACAACGTCCTGGGTGAAAACCCAAAACATCCCTCAAAGGACCATGTTAGGGCCATCCAAAACAAATCAAAGTATAAGACAAGGTAAACCAATGTTCATAAGAGATATTAGTCCTTAAAACATGCAAAGTAAGTTGTCACTTAAGATGTAAGCCATCCAAACAATTCACCTCAGTATCCCCTTCAAGCATCACAACAACCCAGGACCTTATGTGAGTTGGCAATTTTAAGTATGGGAGGGTCTTCATCCAACCCTATTAGGTGTGCCAACTTAGACAGGAAATAAAAGATCTAGGTAGAAGGATAGGTCCCAAGGGAAGCATGAAATAAAGAAACCCTTCAAGAGTAAGTGTGATAGTGATATGGATTAGGGATTACTTCATGGCTCATGGTGTCATTAAATCCATTTCTATGAGTGCCTTTGTAGAGGGAGCGCTCGCTTCTTGAGATACCATTTCCTCGACACTTTTTGCATTTCGAACCCCTTAATTGCCTTTTGATACCCAACTATTATTTGCAAGTCCCCTTTACAGGTTTCAAGCTTTATTCGTTCATTTTTGCTGAGCTATAGTCCTTTATAATTGTGCATTCATTCGCATTAGGACAAGGGCGATTACCATTAGAGGGGGGTAGAGCTCAAGCTGGCCTATGGCTTTTATGGTGGCCTTTATCATTTATAGCATAACGTATATATAGAGCAACTGCGTCAACCTCTGGGCCTTCAGCCCCTTCTTCTCATGAGAAAATGGACCATGACCCATTATCGAAGTTTGGTACACTATGGGATGCTCTAGGATGGAAAGTGTTAAGTATGGTGGGGAACGGAACGTTACCCTTGTGAGGGCCCCTAGTAGTACCCCTTTTCCCTGGGCGGTGACAACACGGGACTAAGGCATAGAAGCTGACCACCAAGGTGAAACAAGACAATTGACACAATTTCCCAAGCCAATGATCCATTATCCAACTTCAACAAAAGATCCTCATCCACGTGCCCAACAAATTAAACACAACACTTTGCATGAAAGAAGGACTAACATACCTCATGGTGGTGTTGGCTTACCATCTCCCATACACTGGGTTGCTTGGATGTGATGAGCCTTGGTTGACCTGTAGTTGTAAAGGTAAATGAGGGGGGCTGCCATATGTGAACATGCTGATCATCATCATGGTCGGGATCATTGTCTCCATTGCGGGCCACGAGACATAATCTCCTCTAGTTACCCCTAGGCATGGGGGGGTAACAATCCAATTGGAAGGAGCAAAGAAAAACACTGTGACTACCAAGGTCTTTGCAAGGGGTCTCTCTATGCAGTAGAGATAGACAAACCAGTCGGGGGAAGAACATAGAGACATCTTCACTTCACTTAGGTGTACCTCTGCACTCTTAGGTAAAGCATGGAATTGATTTGACACGAGGTGCCCCTCTGCCCAACAATGCTGTGTATAGACACTCATTTTTGGAGAACGATGAGATTAAGCACCAGATTCAGGAGCTAATACAGAAGGGCCACATTAGACCAAGTTCCTCACCTAACAGGAGCCCGATTGTTCTGGTTTAGAGGAAGGACAAAACGTGGAAATTTTGTATCGACTATAGAGCCTTGAGCAATATAGCTTTATAACTTTATAGAATTTTAGAGGAACTCTTATGTTTTGAAGTTTGACATTGTTTCTTGTACTTCAATCTAATTTCCTTTTGCAACTTGGACCCCAATTTATTTCCAATGTTTTCTTTGTTTTTGAATTGTGAATCATATACCTTTTAACATGTTAGGAATCAGGATAATAACCTTTGATTGAGAAAGGAAAATAAATTTCAGCACTTCATTTTTCAAAATTCTTTATGTGCATGCTTGCTAGTTCCCATTCCCTCCATTGCCATTGCTGGTTGCTTTGAGAAGTTCTTTCATATTAGAAAAATGGCTGTTGTTTTTTGAAGGATTTTTTCCCCTTTAATTTTCGGTTCAAGTTTATACCAGCCTAGATCCATCTTAACTCTGGATCCATCAAGCATTGAGAGGGATCAAATCCCTTGAGGTGCAAACCTTTACTCGACTTTTGCACTCTAAAAAAGGTTTGCACCTCAAGAGATTTGATCTCTCTCGGTGCTTGATAGATCCGGAGTTAAGATGCATCTAGGTTGGTTTTAATTATTACAATGTATTTCGTATTTGGAGTTTTCCTTTTTTTCCAATCTGATTTATGAGAGATGATTTTTGTTAATGTACATACTACTTTTTTAAACATTTAAGTCAAGCACTATAATGTAAAGTAATGAGAAGTACATCTATAAATGTGTTGATGAAGCCTATTTATATTTCTCGAATTCAATATATATATCTTATATTTTAATTGTGATATTGAGTTGCATGTCCCAGCGTTACCCACGTAGTATTTTATATATATCTAGTATTGTATTATTTTATATTTTCTTATAGCTGACATTTATTATTTTAAGATATGGCCAGCATTTGCCATGTTACGTTACAACATCTCTGTGATACTGGGCTGTAGAGTGCATCTTGGTGCAATTACCATTGCTAACTATGCAGGGAATTTTCTGCCGTAACTTTTATTGCAGGTCTTTAACATTGTACTCACCGAAGTAGTTTGGAAGAATCTTCTGCAAGCTTTGAAAAAATAATGGTTTGCAAAGGCTATGGCACTGTTTCAGAGATAGGAGAACCAAAAACATGGAGTATAACCAACCATTGGGATCGAAGATCTTATCCTGTTCTTTATGGAAAACAGGATCTGGATTTTCGGGATTCGTATCCCTACTATAGCCATTTCTTGCGGTTGAGGTTCAATCAGTCTTGGCAGCTGGATGGCCATAGAAAATGTGCTGAAAAGCACTGGAATAGATATGTGGGGTGCAAATTTTCAAAGAATCAGCTTAGTTTTCAGAGTTGTTCACAGGAGAAACAATTTGTAATTTTAAGGGTATGGTTATCAGATTTGATATTGGGTGAGTGCTTCATGAATTCTAGGGTTTGCAGCTCTATAAAGCAATTGCAACATTGCAGGAAGTGTACAAGGCCCCAAGCAAGCAAGGAGGATGAGTTACTGGAGACTGATTTGATAGAGAGCACAGTAAATTTGGTTGAACCTAGAGAGGATGAGTGCGGGATTTCTGGGGCATCTACGGCAAAGTCTGTAGGTGATCAGAGTGATTTGGTTCATAAAGTTCAACAAAAGGACCTTGCAGGTGGCCTTGGAAGAAAGTATCACAGGAAAAGGCAAGTATTCCAAGATAACAATTGCAGCAAAGATATAAAGAACCATGTCAAAAGAAGTAAATTCCAGAGGCTGTATGGAGCAATTTTGTCTACCGACAATGATGAAAAAATTCAAGACATAATTTCAAAAGTTGGAGAGGAATCTGGTATTAAATTTTGTAATGCTCTTCTGAAATCACTGGAAAGAGAAGATGAAGATAAGGCACTGAGTTTATTTCATTTAATGAGGCAGAGTGGGAAGGCAAAGGGAAACCTGCCTGCTTACAACATTGCCTTCAGGGTGTTAAGCAGAAGAGAGAATTGGAGTGCAGTGGAAACTCTTTTAGAAGAGATACGTCTTGATCCAGGTTGTGAGCTGAATTCTCAGATTTTCAATACCCTTATATATGCATGCAGTAAGAAAGGACTGGTTCAATGGGGGGCAAAGTGGTTTCATAAAATGGTGGAGGAGGGTGTTCAGCCTACGGAGGCCACTTATGGTATGCTCATGATCCTTTATCAAAAGGCAGGTAATCTTCATGAAGCTGAATTTACTTTTGAGCACATGAGGAGCAGTGGTATACATTGCTGTGGAGCTTATTCTGCAATGATTACTATTTATAGCCGTTTAAATTTGTATGAAAAAGCAGAAGTTGTCATTGATTTGATGAATGAGAAGCAGGTGTTTCCTAATCAGGAAAATTGGCTTGTTCAACTCAACACCTATAGTCAGCAGGGAAAGTTACTGGCAGCTGAAAAGGTGATGCATCTGATGGAGGAGTCAGGACTGCCTCCCAACATCATTGCTTTTAACAGTTTGATCACAGGCTACGGGAAGGTGGGCTTGTTGAAACAGGCTATGAGTTTATTCCAAAACCTCCAAAATGTAGGATTGAAGCCAGACGAAGCAACATACAGGTCTATGATAGAAGGCTGTGGAAAAGCTGGCAGATTGAAGGAAGCATTATGGTACTACAATGAAATGAAGACTAATGGATTTCATCCCAGCTCTCTAAATTTAAAAACTATTATCAATTTGCTTGCAAAATTCAATGATGAGGATGGAGCTGTGCGGATTTTGTCAGATATGATAGATATGGGCTGTGAATATGCCTCAATCATTCAGATCCTTGTCCAGGCTTATGAAAGGGCTGATAGGCTCAACAAAGTTCCGTCAATTCTGAAAGCATCTCTTCACGAAAGAGGGAAACTTGATGAGACAGCCTCTGCAATCCTGGTCCTGGCATATGCACGGAATGACATGTTAGCTGAGGCGTTGGAGTTTCTTCAAGAAATACCTGGGGTAGATACTACCTTTAATGAGAGTTTGTATCATGTTTTGATATGTTCCTTCAAAGAGGCAGGAAATTGCGAGGGTGCAGCACAAATTTTCTCAAAAATGGCCAAGGGTTCTGTTGATTCCAACTTGCAGATCACGTGCACCATGATAGATGTTTACAGTACAATGGGATTATTTGCAAAAGCACAGGATCTGTATTTGCAGTTAAAATCCTCAAATACAAAATTGGACATGGTTACTTATAGCGTAGTTGTAAAGATGTACCTTAATGCAAATTTGCCTAATAATGCGGCCCAAGTATTGGAAATGATGGAAAATCAAAATGATATTAAACCAGATTCTTGTCTTTTTCATTATATGCTTCGAGTTTATCACAAGTGCAACATGCCAGATAAGGCAGCAGAAGTGTACTATAGAATTTTGCGCGCTAAATTGAAGTGGGATGGAGCCATGTATAATTGTATTATAAATTGCTGTGGCCGAGCACTGCCAATAGATGAGACATCAAAGATCTTTGATGATATGCTCAAATCTGGGTTTTTACCTAATACAATTACATTTAATGTAATGATTGATATTTATGGAAAGTCTGGTCTTTTGACAAAAGCTTATGAAGTTTTGAGGCTAGCCAGGAAACAGGGTTTGTCTGATATTATTTCTTACAATACTTTGATCTCAGCATATGGTAAGTGGAAAGATTATACAGGCATGGAAGAAACTTTTCAAGAGATTCAGCGTGGTGGGTTTGTTGTTTCTCTTGAAGCCTATAACTCCATGCTGGATGCTTATGGAAAATCAGGGCAGCTAAAAGAATTTGGAAATGTACTAGAACGAATGAGCAGGGCTGGTTGTTATTTTGATATCTACACATATAATATCATGATTAATGTGTACGGAAAAAATGGTCTGATAGAGGAGATCACGGATCTGCTAATCAGATTAAAGAAAGAAGGTTTGGAACCAAACATATGGACTTATAATACTTTAATAGGGGCCTATGGTGTTGCTGGAATGCCAGACGAAGCAGTTAGAGTGGTGAAGAAAATGCAGAGTGCTGAGATTCAACCTGACCGTATAACATATGCAAATCTTATTTCTGCATTTGAGAAAAGTGACAACTTTCTTGAGGCTGCAAGATGGTCTCTATGGATGAAACAGGCTGGGATGGCGAGATAAAGCTTTTATTAATATATTGGATTACTTCTTCAGACTGATGATGCTGGATCAAGAAGTTAAAAGGTCCTAATTAGATTCTGGGTTTTCATGTGACTGACAAGGCTTTTAAGGCAGTACAAGAACATAATGAGTTTGCAGTATCTGCAGGATTAATTACTTTATGGCGCTGTTGATAAGGTAGACAATTGTTTCCTTCATGGCTGCATGATGAACAGGTTGCCTCAACCAATTTTAATGATACAGTGAAGATATCACTTCAGGTAACATTACTGGCACCATAAAGTCTCTTTTTCTTTACATGCTTCTCTCCTCTTTCTTATACTTTTCCATGGCTGTATGATCTTGCCCACTATCCTATCATGCTGTTTACAACGTTACACTACATTATATGGAAAAAACATGCTTATATTTTGCTAGATTTGTCAAGTTTACACAGAAGAATGCACAGAAAAACCAGAAGAGAGAAGATGTACTTTATATATTTTTCAATACTTCAAAAGTTTTCTTTACATATGTGAGAGAAGAGAGAGAGAGGTTACATAACTTCTTTCTTGTTTATTTTTAATTATTTTATTCCAAGGAAAACCTCATGGGAAACCCAAGGGATGCTTCCCCACATTCGTGGATGGCATCCCCAGTAAACTTGTCGGCATAGGCTAGTGTGCCTCACCCAGGGGGATTCCAGCTGGGCACCTGCTGGCACAGAACCAGCCAAATGCCCAACGACATTGACAACAATGGAGTAGTCTAACTGTTCTACTTTTTGGACCCAGATACTACTAAAATCAGTCAAATCACGAAGAAAAAAGGTCAATATATGACCAAAATAGGTCCAAAAAGTAGAACAGTTAGACAATTCTGACAACTGGTTGAGCTAACCCCTTGAGCTTTTATTTTCAGTTATTACGAAATAACAGTGCCTTAAGACCCAAAAGCACTAAATGATTATTAATAAATAATTACACTAACATTACCCCTTGTGGCCATTCTGGAAAATAAAGCAAGTTTATCTCTAAATTTGACAAACTTATCTGGATTGAGTGGCTTGGTGAGAATATATGCAGTCTGCTCTTGTGTGATATAATATTTTAGTTTAGTGTCTTCATCTTCTACAAGCTGTGGAATGAAATGATGATGTACTTCTATATGTTTGTGCAATATCCCTGATTCCGTAGATCGGAATAGGTGACTAAACTGTCCAGAATCTGATGCTGTAACTGATACACTTTGGGTTTCTGGATGCGTTTATTAATTGGGTTTTAACATGCGTGGTGTTTTTGCATGTGTGTTTCAGGTAAAGAGTTGTTTAACAGCATATGGATAAGCATGCAAATAAAGAAGGACACCAAACATTGCAATAATATATTATGCGTTATGACACCGAGTACAATGCCGCATGCGGCTCAATAAATAGATCACTTGGCTAGATCAAAGACAAAGGGATCTGAGCTGGAATACGAGAAATAAACAATAACAATGGTACCCGGAAAGTAGAAGACTGCTGCTGGATTGAGATTTGAGCTGAAAGATCTGTTGCAAGCTACGACAACTTGCACGACAACTGCTGCAAGACTGGGAAGTTCACCCTGGTGGCTAAACTCCTTGGATCTGACTGGAAATTGTCCCAAGCAGTGCGCCCTGCCCTTACACACAGTACTGGTGACTGACAACTTGACAATCGGCCCTCTGCTGATCTGTCCGGACCCCGTATGGATTCCCTTGGGGGTTTGCACCCCAACTGTTGCTTGATGATGCGTCCTATAGATTCCTCCATCGGAATTGGCTGATAATGGTCTCAAAATGTGCGCTTGGGTCCCTCTGTACAGGGTCATAAGGGTTTTCCCGAATCTGGCCCGGTGAACTCTATAGAACCCTGAATGTGAATCCTCTTATGATGCACCCTCACTGGAAAAATGATGCGCCTTGGATGATTTCACCGTCAGAATCGATGAGAAACCAGGCAATAGGTGCGCCCTGCCTTCCTCTTAATTGGGTTGGAAGGGAATCCCTGGATTCTCCTTGGCTAGGACAATTCGAACCTCTCTATCTACTCAAGAGTTGCGCCCTCAACCCTAGGTAAGTGCGCGCTCACTGCTGCAACCTGTATAACTGCTGCTGAAGTACGATGGAAGATCTGGATGATCTTCCCGGTGACTAGGGTGTGTCTCTCAACATTGAAATCATCCTCTGGGTGTCTTCCTCCTAGAATCCACAAAGCTATGGTTAGCTTGAACCTGTGAAGTCGCCTCTCTCCTCAACTGTCAACTCAAAATATGCATAATGATGAATTAGGTCGCTTTTCCTCCTCATATACTCACCAAAACCCTAATTCGTTGTTGGCTCTATTATTAGCTCCTCACTTTAGCGCTTTCTTTATTTTTAGCTCAAAACCACTTAAAAGCGCTTTTTAGTCACTTTTAGCTAAATGCCACTTTCGAATGATAACCTCATCTGCTGAAGTGACCTCTAGTGACCCTGTTTACCCCTATCTGGCCTTGGCTATAGTCTAACAGGGTTGTTTAGACTACTAATCCCTCCTCTCTGGAGCTCCTACTCGAAAAGAGACATTACGGTCCTCCCTTCTCGAGATTGCTTGTCCTCAAACAATACCAATCCAGGGTGCTGCAAGATCTTCTTGCTCTCCCAATTAGCATCCTCTACTGGAAGTCCTCTCCACCTCATTAAACACTCCTTGATGACCCTGCTCCTCAATCGCGTCTCACAGAACTCTAGTACCTCCTTCAAAACCAACTCCAACTGCCCCTCCTCATCCAAAGGTGGAAGCTCCTCTGAAGTGCTGATAATTACCCCACGACCTTCTTGAGGCAAGACACGTGGAACACATTATGGATCCGACTCCCCTCTGGAAACTGTAGCTTGTAGGCAACTTCACCTACCCTACACACAATTCTATAAGGTCCATAGAATCTAGGCTTAAACTTCTCTGCCCCACTCTTCTTCAGAGATGACTGTTTGTAAGGTTGTAGTCTCAGGAAAACCAAGTCCCCAACCTCGAAGCTATGCTCCGTCCTGTGCCTATGTGCACTCATCTTCTGTCGATTTTGTGTTGTCTGCAGGTTCTCTTTCATTACCTTGAGAATATCCCGACTCTTTGTGATCCAGTGTTTGGCTTTGGGAGCCCTGCTATCCCCGAAAAGCAAGTCTATCAAAGTGGGAGCATCGCAACCATACAATGCTCGGAAGGGTGTCATGCCAATAGACATGTGGAAGGTGGTGTTGTAGCATTGCTCTCCTAGATGCAACCACCCGACCCATGTTCTCTGTTGTCCGCTCACATAATTCCTCATCTACCCCTCAATCCACTTGTTGACTATCTTTGTCTGCTCATTTGTCTGAGGGTGATAATTGGTGTTGGGTGTCAACTCCGTCCCCACCAATATGAACAACTCCCTCCAGAATGTGCCAATAAACCGTCTGTCTTTATCACTTACTATGTTCCGTGGCAACCCATGAAGTTTGAAAACGTCCCGGAAGAATAGCTCTGCCACCTGTACTGTGCTGTAATCTGTCGGAATGGCATAGAAATGTGCAAACTTGGTCAATCTGTCGACCACCACATAGATAAAGTCCTTACCTTGAACCTTGGGTAGGCATGTGATGAAGTCCATCGAGATGCTCTCCCATTTCTGCTCCAGAATGGAAAGCGGTTGAAGCAATAGTGCTGGAAGGGTATGCTATGACTTGTTCTGTTGACAAGTCACACACTCACTGATGTACCTCATAATATCCTGTTTGAGGCCCTTCCAAGAGAACCTCTCTCTGATCTGTCTGTAGGTTTTGAAAAACCCCTGGTGACCGGCTAGTGGAGAGTCGTGGACTGCTGCTAAGATCTTCTTTTTGAGCCCTGAACCTGGTACTAAGTAAACTCGGTCCTTGTAGAAGATGACGTCGTCGATGACCCTGTACCTGTCAACCTGAACCTGCGCATCCAGAATCTCACAAGCAAACTTGTTCTTGGAATATTCCACTAAAAAGTGAGGTTTCCAATCCTCTGAAACCTCCATCAAAGAACACCTGGCACAATGTTCTTTCCCTTGACATACTCTATGTCAAAGTCAAAAGCTTGCACCTTTGTCACCCATTTCTATTGGCGCTCACTGAGATCCTTTTGCTCAAGGAAATACTTTAGGCTGTTATGATTTGTTTTGACTACGAACTTGCTACCCACCAAATATTTTCTGAACTTGGTCAAGGCATGCATGATCGCCAACATTTCCTTGTCATAAATGGAGTACAACCTCTCGGTCCGACTGAGCTTCCTGCTCTCGAACACAATGGGATGTCCTCCTTGCATCAAAATTGCTCCGATGCCCTCACCGGATGCATCACACTCTAATACAAACGACAGTGTGAAGTCTGGTAATGCTAATACTAGGCATGTGCCCATGATTTCCTTCATGTAATCGAAGGCTTTCTGTGACTCATTAGTCCAGATGAAGGCCTCTTGTCTGGTGAGATCTGTAAGTGGTGCTCCCAACTGAGAAAAACCCTTGAAAAATCGTCGATAATAGTTGTATCGCCCAAAGAAGCTCCTCAACTCTATCACATTCCTAGGCGTTGGCCAATCCAGAATGGCCCTGATTTTCTCCTGGTGCACCTGTACCTCTTGCGCACTGATAATGTGGCCCAAGTAAAGTAGCTCTGTCATGTTGAATTCACACTTGGACTCTTTAGCGTATAGTCACTGTGCCCCCATGATGTCGAGTACCTCATCCAAGTGCCTCAGATGTTCCTGCCATGTCTTGCTGTAAACCAAGATGTCGTCGAAGAATACCAAGACTGATTTCCTCAACTGATCCCTGAATATGTGGTTCATGCATGACTGAAATGTAGTCGGTGCATTTGTTAGCCCAAATGGCATAACCGAGAACTCAAAATGACCGTAGTAGCATCAAAATGTCGTCTTCTCTATGTCTTGCTCTCGGATGTTGATTTATTGATATCCAGAGCGTAGATCAATCTTTGAGAAGAAAATTGCCCCATGTAGTTCATCCATCAACTCATCGATGCGAGGGATAGGATACCGGTTCTTGATGGTTTTCTTGTTCAAGGCCCGATAGTCTATACACATCCTCATAGTACCATCCTTCTTCAGAACTAAGACAATTGAAGAAGCGAATGGACTGCTGCTAGGTCTGATGTGTCCCATCGCTAGCAATTCCTTAATTGCTTTCTCTATCTCATCCTTGAACCTCCGAGGATGACGATAAGGTGCCGTGATCATGTGTTTAGCCCCCTCCTCCAACTCAATGGTGTGCTCAAACCCCTTGTCAAGTGGTCTCCTTGGTGGAATCAGACCAAAAACCTGCTGATGCCGCCCCAACAAGGTCCCGATCTCTGTCTGATACTGCTGTTGACCGTCTGAATGCCTCTGTGTAGTGATCAAGCACTCTGTTGATTTGTGTACCTTGGGAGGTGTTCCCCATGTGTTTTCCTTCCTTAGCACATGTGGGAAAGTCATTTGGCACTTTGTCCTAGTCCTTTATGTCTATTTGTACTTTGACTTTGGTTAAAGTGCAAAATGTCACTTTT
>WSFP011475591.1:0-17033 GCA_009831015.1 Picea engelmannii
GAGAGTAAGGGTCCTATTCTCTGATTGCAAGATAGTTGTTCTTTCCCATTGCAGTATTATTTCTAATGTAATCCAGGATTCTTAATTAAGCTTTAAAGAATTGCAATAGGGGAATTGCTTTCCTGTGATTTAATTCAGAGCTTTAGTTCATTCAAGCAAGTATAATTAGTATAGATTTCTTTACTACAACATTAAGTTCTTTTGGAATTGAGCATATATAGTGCATGGCTATATTTGAAACAAAAGACTTCCTTGGGTTGATAATTTATGTTTCACTAAGTTGTTTAAAATTAATTAAGCAATTATAGTGACCAACACCTATCAACAACAAAAAATGAATTAAAATATCATCTATGAGGTAGGAATTCCCATACTCAGAATATAAATGACTCAAATCATGGATGTTTACATGAAAATATCCCTGTCATGTATGATAGTTCATGGCCACTGAATTACACCGTGGATCCATGCCAAAATGTTTCAAATCTAAACATAGCCATTGGAAATACACCATGGATCTATGTTATAAAGACTCAAATTTTTTAACATAGCCATGAAACATACACTATGGATCTATGCAACAATACATACTCAAAATAATCCATCACAACCTAGATCCATTTGACAAGGCCCAAGGTCTTCATTTCCGTCGTGTCATAATACAAATCTAACCACGTGAATAAAGGTGTTGAAGTCGAACATGGTAGAAACCGTCTAATTACTATTCAATGATGATTATCGTTAACATATGTGAAAGGAACCACCAATAATGATGATGGCCCTTAGCAACAATACATACTCAAAATAATCCATCACAACCTAGATCCATTTGACAAGGCCCAAGGTCTTCATTTTCGTCGTGTCATAATACAAATCTAACCACGTGAATAAAGGTGTTGAAGTCGAACATGGTAGAAACTGTCTAATTACTATTCAATGATGATTATCGTTAACATATGTGAAAGGAACCACCAATAATGACGATGGCCCTTAAGGTACATAAGTACATTCTATTGAGTGTGAATGAATGAGATGAAGTCAAACACCCATAAAATCATTCGATCGAAGGTCATTGATGAAAACCTATTGTCAAAGGTGAGAAAACTTTCCATCGAGGCATGAAAGTTCCAAGGTACTGTAGACTTTCTAACCCATCTTCTTAGATAATGTGTTGAAGTTGATAGGAACTGGTCCATCGCAGGAGGACCTTGATGTATCCCCCATCAATGAAATGAAACAGGTGCAAAGATTTGAAGTAGATAGAGCATGGATTGTTTTATGACTGACTCAGGGATGATTGATATTGTAAAAGGTTTTTTTTAGACTGTAAAGATGGTCGACACGATAGAAGGCTTATTTTAACTAGAATTATCTTGAACATATGGATGACACGACAACTGTCTTGGCAACATTGACTCAAAATAAGATCAAAAACCAAAGTGTAGACTCATGGAAGAATATGATCAAAAAGAGACAAATCGATTTCCCAACCTTGGCACAAGGACTGAAAGGGTGTCATGTTCAAGAGTGACTAGCCGCCAAATATTAATACATATTTCATATAAGTTCCCTTTCCCAATTTCTCCTTGTTAACACATAGAATTGTAGGGGTCAAAAAGTCATTTCGGTCTTTGTTTTTGAGTCATAGGTTTTTATAGTTTTTATGACTTATTGCTATAGTCATTTTTCAAATTTTGATTTAAATAAACCAAGTTAGTTTGGCCTTGGTCTAGGGTTTTTGGGTTGTATCTTTGTTATCATGACAAGGAGAGATAAATCTTCATGAGTCACATCTTTGAAAATCCTTATTACCACCTTGATATGTCACCACTTCCACGATGTACTAAAACCCCTCCACTTTGTCCCTTTACTCGTTAGAAGGTAAAATCAGGTTCTTTTTTGTACGCTGCCATCTGGTCAGACAATTCACAACGCATATCAAGTACACTTTTCTTTCATCATAATTTCACTCATAATGCCTTGTCAACCAATCTCCTTGTTTTCAACCCTTATGTTTTTAAAAGAAATAATTTGGGATTTCATCATTAAATTTTTTCTAACTGTTTTCCAAGATTTCAAATTACTCCTAGCTCGGCGCTGCAAAAATTGGGGCTTTCATACAGGTGCTACAGAAAATGCTATGAACTGGCTGGCAAAAGTGAGTTGTAGGTTAGACCAGTGGCAGATAGATTTGTTCAAGCTCAAGCATATCAATTTTCAAGTCTCAACCTACAGGTACTCCATGGCGTTGTGAACTGGTGATCCACACTACAAAATATCTTACTTACTCCTGTTAACATGATTCTCAGCCAATTGCAGAGGTCTCAGCCTATTTTTACCAAAATTTAAACAAACCTTGTTGTTAGGCCACCTTGCTTATCCCATATCTGGCCATTTTTGCTTACTACGAACTCTGTTGTGAATCCCCTTTTCTGGCACTGCAAACTCTGTGCAATAACTTAACATTGTTATTCACCTAACTTAGAACATGTACCAACTTGTTTTCATTAAGATCTTCATTCTATTTCAAGTCTATCTATTTTGAAAATTAAAAAAAAAAAAGACTTTTGCTGGTAAAGTTATGGTGAATTTTGTAAAAAAGATTATGAAGTATTGGACAAAATCTTTTTGGAGCAAGCTTTCTCCTTGTATCTCCATTTTTCATTTCATCACTATCAGTTGTCCTTTCATAATCCTGGAGATCAAATAGGCTGAAGAACACTAAATCCTTAGATAGAACCATCCTTTGACATAAATTATCAATCAAAACCCTAAATCCTTTATTTTTATGTTTTGCCTCTTGCATCACTCAAATTGTTGGTTTAGTTTTATTCCTATGACATCAGTGGATACTCCAGATCAGAAGAAGGATCACAAGGGAGGGGGAATTGTGAGGACTGAGCCCTATGACATGCAGTTGTTTGTTTCTGAACCTCTGATCAAGGAAGTCTTCCAAAGAGTGGGATGTTTTAATTTCTGTCAGAAGATGCAGAGGGCGCACCGTGAGGTAGCTAGAGAATTTGCTTTGAATTTTGATGGAACCAAAACTAAAGTTGGGACACTTAAACTTGAGGTATCTGAAGAAACCATAACAACAACTACTAAGATACCCAATACTGGTGAAAGGTGGTTTAAGGACATGAACCTAAATGCAACCTTCTCGAAAAATTTCTTTAAACTAGAATGTCAGGGACATAATCTATCAAAGGGAGTGCCCAGGAGCAACATGATTGAAGGATTTGATAAGATAATAAGGGTAATACAAATATATTTCATCTGTGAAGGCAGGTTCAATATGATTTATCAATACCACATTAGACTTTTGTTGCACTTCACAGGAAAATATCTCATGAATCTCCCTTTCTATTTGTTTAGAAGCATTGGAAAAATGGGTGACAGAGTCCAAGCTAAGTCCAAGGTAGTTGACACAAGTGTTTTTCACTCAAGGCTGATTAAAATGGTTGTGATGGAGGAGTTAAGGAATAAAAACATTGATTGGGAGGAGTTAATTTCCTTTGCACATTTTCAATTGAACGTTTCTCCTACTCCACAATCCAAGGTGCAGAGTCCTCTTTAGGTTGATAACATTGTACACATAGAGACAGGTAAGAAGAGGAAGAGAAAAGACATTGTTAAAAATGATGATGCAACTAAGGAAAAAGAAGGAGAATAGGAATCTCATTACTCTCCACAAAGGGAGTTTTCACCCAATCTAGCTCCGGAGTCAGCAGGAACTCCATCAACTAGAGCCACATGCACAGAAGAAAGAAGGTTATTCTTCCCCTCACCAGTTGTTGCAGTTGAAGCTAGAGTTAGGAGGCCTTTCACCAGGTCATCAACAAAGAAGGAAAGTTTTGAAAAAGAGGACATAGTGGAAGCTCCTGTCAAGAGAAAGGGTAAAGGTAAAGCTGAAGTTGTTGAAAAACATATTGAGGTCATAGACATAAACACTCCCCCAGAAAACCTTACCTTCAAAAGACTGAACAAATAGCTTAAAGAAGCTAGAAAGTAAATTGCTAACTTGAAGGGAGAAGGGTTGGATGAAAGAAAAAAGTTGAGTGGCCTTATGGATATGTATCGGGAAACTATTGATGAGGGCAAGTTTGTATAAAAGAGATTTCTTTCCCTCCATAGGCATATTAAGAATTTATACAGACAAAACAGGGATTTACAAGCTCAAATCAGAAGACTTAAATTGGAGCTGCAACCTTTTAAGGAAGAACTAGCCCAAAGAAATTTGAATATGCTAGCCCAAGCTGCAACAAAGAGGAGTTCTAGGCTCAGAAAGTAATGGATAAAATACCTTAAGAAATCTCAGTTTTGGAAATGATTGCTCCTTGCTTTTTGAAGATTTTTGAGGAAGTATGTTGCTTATAACTGAGTTTTTCACTCATACACCACATTATGAGGTTTCTACAGGCATACCTAAATCTGAAGGAATTTTTTGGGTGTTTTTGAGATTAAATTAGACTAATTGGGAATCTACAAGACAGTTCACAGCGCCTGGCATTGCGAACTGGTTTCTATAGTCAAGTGTTGTGAACTGGATGATACAGTCAACACTGCAGGATATGCTGTGACATTCTATTTTGATGGTTTCAAGAGGATAAAAAATCTCCAGATGGATAGGGGAGCATGGTACAATTGTTTGGAGGTCAATTTAAAGCTGAAGGATACCTGGCAAGAAAAGGATTATGTTCAAAGGACACCTCATTATGCAAGATTAAGGTGTTAGGATAGTTGCCAACATTAGCCTTTTTTATAGCAATTTGTTATATCCATTTTGTACATGTGTAATTACCTCATTTTAAGATGGAAGAATCCTATGTTAGAGGATGAAACTCGCATTGTATGCTATCATTCCCTATGTAGGATATAAAAGAAACATTAGAAGACATTTTGTAGGTTCGAATGGTTGATGTAAAAGACTCTTTTGGTGATATTAATATAAAAAAGCCTGCTCTGGTTTGATGTATCAGACTTGATGAATTTTTGTCTAATGGAAATCAATTTTCTCTCTTGACATCTTATTTCTCTCTCACTCTGAAATTTTAATGTCATTGAATGATTCAAATGATGTCTTGTAGTTGTATTGCAATGGAGGTTTGATTGTGATGTTGTTATAACTTTATTCATAGTTTTAGCTTTGATTTAAGAAGTTATTGTATAAAAAGCTTTTCCTTCCTTTGTCTACTGGTAAATCCTGATGCTAGTGGTAGACTTACTACAATTTCTCACTAAAGTCTTCTTTCTATCCATATTAATCCTCAAAACTCTGATCTAAGTTAGAAACGACCTCTTTTGCTAATGCATTTTATCTAGAATTTCATGTGTTTTCTCATTGCTAGACTGATTTTTATCCTTTTGACACCACATTTTAAGACTTACCTCATAAAACTATTGATGGGTACTGATCTTGCACTTTACCAGTCAAATTGTAACTTTAAGTGCTAACATTCTTGGCATTGTTGCCAGGGACGAAGTTAAAGATTTTCCTTGGGAAGAATGACAAATCTTAGCTCCAGTATTTTATGGTGAACAAAGGTTGTTGACATAGTATTGACTACACCTTTCACCCGACGACTCCATGAAAGAAAAATCCAGTGGTGAGTCCACAATTTCAGAATTTCAAAGCCATTTGTTGTTGTTTTGGCTCATAGGTTTGCACATATTAACTTTTCTGCAGTTTCTGGATTCCCACATCCAGTAGATCATATGTTTGAATGGGGATATTTTCTTCCTATATTCATAGAAAGGAAGGAGGATAATCATGCACATCATCTCATTAAGTTTCATCAATGCATGAATTACTTGGATCTACATCATGAGGATGTATTGATGATTATGTTCATGCATTCATTAGAAGGTGATGCACGAGAATGGTACTTTTCTCTTCCTGCTTCCAGCATACTATCCTTAAGAGATATCCATGATGAATTCCATGAGAACTGTAAAAGGTATTTTTCAGCTGAATTTCTACTTGAGAATTGTTGTGAGGAGTTTGGAAAGGATATTCAACATATAGTAGGTATTTCTTCAAATTGTAAGGATGAAATTTATTTTTCTGTTGAAGAAAGAAAGGAAAAATCATATCATTCCTTTCCTAGTTTTCCAGTGTTCAAAGAAGATTTTGTTGATTGTTCTTATGATGAAGAAATTGGCAGCCATGTGGTATATGCTTTTTTCCATGTAACATGTCTCTAAAAATCATTCCTATGATGATTTAGTTGTCTAAAATGTTGACAAAAGTCAACCTATCCTTGATGGATACTCTGATAATAAGCAACAGATTTTTACTAAAGCATATACAGAAGTTGTTAGAAACCAACCAGTATATAGTAATGAAGAAGATAAGGAGGAATTGCATCAACATTTTTCTTTATCACCCATTGATGAGAAGAAATATCCAAATATCAGTGAACTTAAACAACATATGAGTAGTTATGGATCATATGAGGACTACCATTTTGTTGAAAAATCATCCTTCATGGAGGAGCAAGATTGTCTTCTTAACCAATTGAAAGTGTGCCATGTTCTTCAGGATCCGGTGGCAATCTGGATGGATTCCTTAATTGCACAAGTCCCAATTGTTGTAAATTTGGGTATATCTCTTATTTGCAGTAGTGAGTGTAAGTTTTTCTTGAAACTTTTGCTGAAAATATTACCTTCTTTTTGTATTTTCTAAAAGAGCTGCCTGGAAAAATTTATTTTCATTAGTCAACTACTTTAATGGTTGGTGTGGAAGTTTGCTTACACCTAAGAAAATTCGTTATTTGGTTAGAGTAGGCTTATGTGTATAAATAATCTCAAACTATGGGATGTGGTTTTTAGTTTTTTGCAGTAGATCAACCATAATGACTCCTATCCCAATGGATAAGGCACTGTAACTGCATGTTCTTGGCAACTCATAGGGAGCATGTCATCCCCTGTGTAGACATATTTTAACACATAGAATTGTAGGGGTCAAAAAGTCATTTCGGTCTTTCTTTTTGAGTCATAGGTTTTTATAAAATTTATGACTTCTTTCTATAGTCATTTTTCAATTTTTTATTTAAATAAACCAAGTTAGTTTGGCCTTGGTCTAGGGTCTTTGGGTTATGTCTTTTTTATCATGACAAGGAGTGATAAATCATCATGAGTCACATATTTGAAAATCCTAATTACCACCCTGACATGTCACCAGTTACACGATGTACTAGGACCCCTCCACTTTGTCCCTTTACCCACTAGAAGGTCAAATCAAGTTATTTTTGTATGCTGCCATCTCATCAGATAGTTTGCAGTGCATCGCAAGTACACTTTGCTTTCATCATCATAATTGCACTCATAATTCCTTGTCAACCAATCTCCTTGTTTTCAACACTTATGTTTTTAAAAGAAATAATCTTGGATTTCATCATTAAATTTTTTCTAACTGTTTTCCAAGATTTCAAATTACTCCTAGCTCGGTGCTACAAAAACTGGTGCTTTCAGACAGGCGCTACGGAAATTGCTACAAATTGGCTGGAGAAAGTGAGTTGGAGGTTAGACCAGTTGCAGATGGATTTGTTCAATCTCAAGCATATCACTTTTCAAGTCTCAACCTCTTGGTACTCCATGAGCATTTTTAGCTCTATTGAAGAACAATACAAGGATGTGCTTATCATTTCTTCTCCTAGGCATTGCGAATTGGTGATCCACATTGCCAATTATCTTACTTACCCATGTTATCATTATTCTCAGCCAATTGTAGAGGTCTCAACCTCTTTTTACCAAAATTTAAACAAACCTTGTTGTCAGGCCACCTTGCCTATCCCATATCTGGCCATGTTTTCTTACTACGAACTCTGTTGTGAATCCCATGTTTTGGCGCTGCAAACTCTGTGCAATAACTTAGCATTGTTATTCACCTAATGAAAAACATGTACCATCTTGTTTTCATTAAGATATCCATTATATTTCAAGTCTATCTATTTTGGAAATTAAAAAAAAAATACATTTGTTGGTAAAGTTATGGTGAATTTTGTAAAAATGATGGTGAAGTATTGAACAAAATATTTTTGTAACAATCTTTCTCCTTGTATCTCCATTTTCCTGTGTAGTATGCTTTCATTTCCTAAATATCAGATATCCTTTTATAATACTGGAGGTAAAATAGGCTTAATAACACTAAATCCTTAGATAGAACCTACCTTTGAAAGAAATTATCAATCAAAACCCTAAACCCTCTATTTTTATGTTTTGCCTCTTGCATCACTCAAATTGTTGGTTTAGTTTTCTTCCTATGACATCAATGGATACTCCATAGCAGAAGAAGGCTCACAAGGTGATCCAGGTGGATATCAATGGCCAACCACCTATTCCATGGGCTTGAAAAACAATTTTCCATCTTGGCAGTTTTTCGACAGTTTTTTGGGTTCCAAACTTTTGGGGCCGTTTTGACGCCCTAAACAACGCTTTTTGGGGATTTGGGGCCCAAGTGGCTACCAAAGGAACTGACCTAGGCCAGTCAAAAATCGTTCTTCTCGGTTATATCATTCCATTGGTGTATCAAGAGCACCAAACGAAGAAAGAATGCAAAAGTTACGCACTCAGGAAGTTGGCGTATCAACTACCCCCATCGGGGCCCGCAAACCTTTTGGATTTTCATGTTCAGGGGTTAGGGTTTAGGATTTTACTTATGTTTAAAAGGAATTTGGAGCCTCATTGTAACAATCATATTCTTGCGAATGCAAGTAGCTATCACATCTCTTCTCAGAGATAAGCTGCCACCATTCTAGCGAATCTTTCACTCTATATTTGTATAGTCTCTGTACATTCTCGCTCATTAATAGAAATTGTATTACTGTATCTCTGTGTTTACGGTGGAATATATGATAAATTTATGTTATATTGTTGGATATTTGGTACATCTTTTTACATTTATTTATTATATCTCCTCTCTCATTTCATGCCGAAAATAATCCGGATGAGTGGTATCAGAGCAGGCTGCTCTTGATCGTTTTTCAGTGCATGTCCCCGATTAGGTCTGAGTATAGCAAGTTGGGTCTCAATATTTTCTCTCTTGAGGAAAATAGCTCTCACACACCCAAGAAAACCTCAATGGTGGAAGAAAATAAAAATGACAGAGCAAGCAATTCTATCAATCTGTTGCTTGAGCAAGCTCTCACGCAACAGAGGGATGAAATGATAGAGAATTTTTCACACATCATTCAACACTTGTTGATAACAACAGACACGTCTTCATCAAGTGACCACTTTGGAGGCACCTCTCCTTTCAAGGTACAAGTTAATTTTTATATTCCCATATTTGAAGGACAGATAGATGCAGATGCCCTAGAAAAATGGTTAAATCTACTAGAAGGTTATTTCACTGTTCATAATTACTCTGACAGGGAAAAGATCACCTTCTCACTCCTTAAGGATATCCCCCATGTCAAACATTGATGGGAAACTTACTAGGATAAAAGTTCCATAGAGGAGTCTGGAATATATGGGGCCGAGCACACCTGGTATTTTTTTGTGGATGCGGTAAAGGAATAGTATTACCCTGTTGGCAACTATGAGGACTAGTACATGAGATGGACCACACTGTGGGAAGAGAGGGGACAAGCAATTTTGGAGTTCACCAATACCTTCCATACCTTGCGCACCAAGTTGGGTATCAAATAATCCGAGCGACATTTGGTTATGAAATATCGCGGGGCTCTACATAGATACATCCAAACTGAAATGGATTTTCTGGACATCTCATCACTCGGTACTGTTTATCGATATGTTGTTAAAATAGAGCATAAATTTAAGCACCAAAACAAATGGGAGTTCGGGTCTGCAAATCTGCAATAGCCAAAGTATGATAAAGACAACTCTAACAAACAACTTTCTAAAAACCAATATAAGCCACAGGAAAATAAGGGTCATGGGAAGACAAAGAAGGACACCGGAAAATGGTGTGATTTCCACAAAAGACACTGGAACAAAAATAATGAATGTCGCTCAAAACAGTCATTGGTGGCCTAGATCAAAGACAAGAAGTTGAACCCTGATTCAGAATCTGATTCTGAAAATATTGGTAAAAGACAAATCATTGACGCAGACCCCACTCCTATTGTTGCAATCGTAACAATTCAACCAGAAGAACCAACATATCCAAAAGAGGGGGAATGCCTTTTTCATTCACATATGTGGGTGAAGTGGACCCCGCTGCATTTTATTGTTGATAGCAGAAGCCAAAATAACCTCATCTATGCATAGGTGATCAAACAATTGGGTTTGTTGACAACACCACACCCGCAACCATACAACATCGGGTGGCTTCGCCAGGGACGAGATCTTCGTGTCAGCCAACAATGTTGATTGTCATATGGTATCCAACCATTCAAGGATGAGGTATTATGTGATGTTTCACCACTTAATTTATGTGATGTTCTCTTGGGCCATCCATATATGTGGAAGCACCATGCTATCTATGAGTCTCGACCTCGTAGTGTCATTGTTACTCTTGGGGGTCATCTCTACAGGATACCAGAGGTAGTTCCAACTACTATCCCACATAAACAATGCAGCAAGGTAGTATCTCATACTACAAAATTCATCTTCTTCACAATCTGTTCAAAAGGTGAACAAAAGGATACTGCAACCATTATAGCCTCGGCCCAAGCACCTTCTATCCAACAGAAGCAGGTCGACAAGGTTGCAGCAAAGCGCAAAGATTCATTTTTCACATAGTCATCTCATGTATCCATACTGGTTAAAAATTTCCAACCCTTCCAGCCATAGGTTCGTGATAGCCTTCAACAAGCTAAGCGACGCAACTTCTCCAGCAAGGCAAGCAACTCACCAAGATTCAGATTCAACAATCACTTTACCCTCTCCCCGGGAATCAATGCAATGGATACCATTGCTTCCTAAGGAGGGAGGATTGATCCAGGTGGATATTGATGGCAACCCACCTATTCCACGAGCTCGAAAAACGGTTTTCCATCTTGGCAGTTTTTCGGGTTCCAAACTTCTGGGGTCGTTTTGAGGCCCTAAACGACGTTTTTTGGGGATTTGGGGCCCAGGTGGCTGCGAAAGGCACTAATCTAGTCTAGTCGAAAATCGTTCTTCTTGGTTAGACTATTCCAACGATGTATCGAGCACCCCAAACAGAGATCGTATGCAAAATTTACACCCCCGGGAGGTTGATGTATCAACTACCCCCATTGGGGCCCACAAACCTTTTGGATTTTCATCTTCTGGGGTTAGGGTTTTGGATTTTACTTATGTTTAAAAGGATTTTGGAGCCTCATTGTAACAATCATATTCTTGTGAATGAGAGTATTTGTCAAATCTCTTCTCAGAGATAAGTTGTCACCATTCTAGCCAGTCTTTCACTCTGTATTTTTACAGTCTCTGTACATTTTCGCTCATTAATATAAATTGCATTACTGTATCTTTGTGTTTATGGTGGAATCTATGATACATTTATGCTATATTGTTGGATATATGATACATCTTTGTACATTTATTTATTATATCTCCTCTCTCATTCCGTGCTGAAAATAATCCAGATCACAAGGGAGGGGGAATTGTGAGGATTGTGCCCTATGACATGCAATTGTTTTTTGTTGAACCTCTGATCAGGGAGGTGTTCTAAAGAGTGGGATGTTTTAATTTATTTCATAAGATACAGAGGGGTCACCTTGAGGTATCTAGAGAATTTTCTTTGAATTTTGATGGAACCAAAACTAAAGTTGGGACACTTGAACTTGAGGTATCTGAAGAAACCATAGAAACAACTACTGAGATAACCAATACTGGTGAAAGGTGGTTTAAGGCCATGAACCTAAATACAACCTTCTCCAAAGAGTTCCTTAACCTGAAATGTCAGGGAGACAATTTAACAAAGGGAGCGCCCAGGAGCCACATGATTGAAGGATTTGACAATATGCTAAGGGTAATCCAAAGATATTTCACTTGTGAGGGAAGGTTCAATATGATTTATCAGTACGAGATTAGACTTTTATTGCACTTCACAAAAAAATAACTCATGAATTTCCCTTTCTATTTGTTCAGAAGCATTGGAAAAATGGCTGACAGAGTCCAAGCTAAGTCCATGGTAGTTGACACAAGTGTTTTTCACTCATGGCTGATTAAAATGCTTGTGATGGAGGAGTTAAAGAAGAAAAACATTGACTGGGAGTAGTTCATTTCCTCTACACATTTTCATTTGAATGTTGCTTCTACTCCACAATCCAAGGTGCAGAGTCCTCTTCAAGCTGACAACACTGTACACACAGAGACAAGTAAGAAGAGGAAGAGCAAAGACATTGTTAAAAATGATGATGCAACTAAGGAACAAGAAGAAGAAGAGGGATCTCATTACCCTCCACAAAGGGATTTTTCACCCAAGACAGCTCCAGAGTCAGCAAAAACTCCTTCAACTAGAGACACAGGCATGAAAGGAAGAAGGTTACTCTTCCCCTCACCAGTTGTTGCAATTGAAGCTAGAGTTAGGCGGTCTTTCACTAGGTCATCAACAAAGAAGGAAAGTGTTGAAAAAGAGGACATAGTGGAAGCTCCCATCAAGAGAAAGGGTAAAGGTAAAGATGAAGCTGTTGAAAAGCATATTGAGTTCATAGACATAAGCAATCCCTCAGAAAACCATACCTTCAAAAGACTGAACATATAGCTTAAAGAAGCTAGAAAGAAAATTGCTAACTTGAAGGGAGAAGGGTTGGTTGAAAGAAAAAAGTTGAGTGGCCCTATGGATATTTATCTGGAAACTATTGATGAGGATAGGTTTGTAGAAAAAATATTTTTTCCCCTCCATAGGAATCTTAAGAATTTATACAGACAGAACAGGGATTTACAAGCTCAGATAAGAAGGCTTAAATTGGAGCTGCAACCTTTTAAGGAAGAACTAGCTCAAAGAAATTTGAATATGCTGGCCCAAGCTACTACAAAGAGGAGTTCCAAGCTCAAAAATTAATCGATGAAATACCTTAAGAAATCTCAGTTTTGGAAATGATTGTTCCTTGCTTTCTGAAGATTTTTGAGGAAGTATGTTGCTTATAACTGAGTTTTTCACTCATACACCAAATTATGAGGTTTCTACAGGAATACCTAACTCTGGAGGAATTTTTTGGGTGTTTTTGAGCTTAAATTAGACTAATTGGATAGTTACAGGATAGTTCGCAGTGCCCGGTGCTGTGAACTAGTTTCTACATTCAAGCGCTACGAACTGGATGATACAGTCAATGCTACATGATATGTTGCAGACTCCTATTTTGATGGTTTCAAGAGGATCAACGATCACCAGATGGCTAGGGGATCATGGTACAATTGTTTGGAGGTCATTTTAAAGCTGGAGGATACCTGGAAAGAAAAGGAATGCACTCAAGGGACACCTCATTATGCAAGATTAAGGTGTTAGGATAGTTTCCAACATTATCCTTTTTTATAACAGTTTGTTATTTCCAGTTTGTACAGGTTTAATTACCTCAGTTTAAGATGGAAGTATCCTATGTTAGAGGATGAAACTTGCATTGTATGCAATCATTCCCTATCTAGGCTATAAAAGAAGCATTAGAAAACATTTTGTAGGTTCGAATGGTTGATGTAAAAGACTCTTTTGGTGATATTAATATAAAAGAGCCTACTTTGGTTTGATGTATCAGATTTGATGAATTTTTGTCTAATGGAAATCAATTTTCTCTCTAGCCATCTTATTTCTCTCTCACTCTGAAATTTTAATGTCATTGAATTATTCAAATGATGTCTTGTAGTTGTATTGCAATGGAGGTTTGATTGTGATGTTGTTATAACTTTATTCAGAGTTTTAGCTTTGATTTAATAAGTTCTTGTATCAAAATCTTTTCATTCCTTGTAAATCCTGATGCTAGTGGTAGATTTACTAAACTTTCTCAATAAAGTCTTCTTTCTATCCATATTAATCCTCAAAACCCTTATTTAAGTTAGACAAGACCTCTTTTGCTGATGGATTTTTATCTAGAATATCTTGTGTTTTATCATTGCTAGACTGAGTTTTATCCATTTGATCACACATTTTAAGACTTACCTCATAAACCTATTGATGGGTATTGAGCTTTCACTTTAGCAGTCAAAGTGTAACTTTCAGTGCTAACACCCCCCACCATGTCTGGCAAGTACCTCTTTATTTTTACACAAGCTTAAGGAGGATAACATATGCTTGTAATATAAGCTCATCCTTCACATGTGTCCTTTATAGTATTTTTAACAAACCCTATGGAGTGGTTTGGTCCCATATGGGTCTTTCAATGTAAATTTTACGAGTCCGGAGAAAGTAAACTCGGTGTTTTTTCATGTTTAGAGAGTTTGAAAAACACTTGAAAAAAACTCTAGGGTTAACTTTTTCGTAAATTTAGTCTCCCAAGCCCCAAAAAAGTATAAAATAATACCTAGGAGAAATATTCTAGCCATGATTTACTAGAGTATTCATTTTTTGTAATTAATCATAATCAGACCGAAAAAGGGGTAAACTAAAAATTAATAGATGTTCTTTCAAATTATTTAATGAGTGCAAAAGAAAGCAAGTTCGCTCAACAATATTTTCGTATTTATAGGGTTTCAAAAAGAGATTAAATAAAATCCCTATAGTGTTTTTGGTATTTTTTAAAGTTTTTCTTTTTCCTTCGAAAAAACAAAAAAAAAATATCTTTGACCGTAACTATATATTTCAAATACAACCCGTCACCTGCAAAATCTATAACAAACCATCAATCATGTTTTGTAATTAAAGAAACCAATTAAGGACTATATGAAAGTGGGTAAAAATGAAAAAGAATATTAAAAGGAATATTCTTCACTAGGTTAAAATAAAAAAATGTAATTTGTTTTTCACCATTGAGTTTTTACCTCTTTCATAGTCAAAAAGCCCTCTTTTGGTTGAAACTTGGGGAAATGATTATGAGCATATGAATGGATGATTCAGACTCTGATTTTTTCCAGATAATAACTCTTCTCATCATCTTTCATGTGATGGTCATTTTCTGTCGTTTCAAGCTATTTTTGGGTGTTTTGAGCTTGTGGGAAAGCCCTAAAACGCGCCTCCTGGGTGTCGCAGGCTGCCCATATCGAGAACTGCAACACTCTAGAGTGTCGTAGACTTTCCCAATTGGGAACTATGACATTTTTTCTCTGTGTATAATACTCAAAGTGCGACACCTGGAAAACCAAATTTCTCTTGGATTTTGAGAAGTGATGCTTGAAAATTTTGGTTCTTCGCTGAAAAATAAATTATTTCTTGGTTGTTTGCAGACTTTTGATCGGTTAAAATGTTGGAATGGAGGGAAAGAGAGCCTGAATTAGAAGATCAAATTTCTGCTAATGATCCAAATACTATATTGGCTCTCCAGAGGTGTGGATTGACGAATTTTTTCAAGATCCACGACATGAGGGCTCAGGTTAAGTTTTTAGAGTTCTTGGTGAAGATGTGGGAACTCAATGAACAAGTGTTCAAGGTCAGTGTCCACAATTTGGCTTTGGAAATCGAAGACATCTATTTTTTCACTGGACTCTCAAGGTGATGAGAGTGAATATCGTTATCTCGATTCAGGGGAGGCGACGAAAAGACCAAGAATTATATTGCACGACATTGCATTGTTGGGACAAGGAAAAGTAGTGGGAATATTCCCATTAAAAATGTGAGAGACCTCTCCTTAAGAACTGTTTTATTCACCATTACTCGGGTTGCTGGAAGTGAAGATCTTCGTTTATCCACTAACTCTCAGATGCAATATGCAGTGTATTGTATGGCTCCAATAGTGTTTAATTAGTGCGAGGGGATACTCAAAAGTGTGAAAGATCAGTTAACAAAGTGCACAACTGGTCGATTGAAGCAATTTGGTTACAGAACGATCTTAGTTTCTTTCTTCATGGAAAGAGTTCCACTTTTTCTCTTACTAGAAGAAGACCTCAACCCATGAGAGCCTTGAATGAAGAGGTAGGTGGAAATGATGATGTGCCATGGTGGCGGTCCCATAGTCTCCTACAATGAGAATTTATTCAAATGGATGAAGAAAAAACACATCATGGTATAGGAATACACCTATGAAGGCATGGATTTCCAAGGAGATCCAGATCTAATCCTTCCAGTGGGGTATCAGTGGAATAACGTAGGTAAAAAAGAAACCATTTTTAAATTTTGATTTATTTTATTTTTTGGGTGTATTGAGACTAATTTGAATTTCAACATGTAGATATTGGACCGTCCATATCGTATGGGGCCTTGCCAATCCATAGGCAGGGAGAGATAGATGTTATGGTGGCTTAGAACTGCGAGACAATAGAGGAGCTTGATGAGATAGAGCATAACCTCGAGGGACTAACTATGGGCATTCCAGACGTTAATATTTATGATCTACTGCATCAGTACTAGTGGAACACGACAAGGGTTTCTAGATGTATAGATCGTCTACTCTAGAGGGTAGCTTAGGCAGTATTGTGTTATCGTGAGCACCATTTTTAATATTTCTTTTAGTCTTTTGACCATCGACATTTATTGATATGAAAGTTATAGGCTTGGTGTTGTCTCAACACATTTTGTAAACTTTTTGGAACCTTAATATAAAGTGATTTCTACTTTTGTTTTATTCAAGGCAAAGTGTGTATGTGATCTTTACAGATGTTGCAAATTTCTATCTAACACATGATTAGCTAAAACATCTATCGATGTATTTAGACTTCTCGGAATATGTTGAAATTCTAAATAATCAAATTCTCTTTCCAAGTGGCGAACCCTTAAATATACCTATAAAAGAGTAGGAATTCAGATAGAATAAATGTTACTTAACTATAGTACCATGAGTTGAGAGTCAATTCATACAACTAAGCGAAAAATACCAAGTGAAATTACTTTCGTTAATAGTTCAATGACTGCGCTATATTCTGCAATATTATTAGTTGCACATCCAAGGCATATATCATGTAGACTTAGCAACTCATCAGTGGGAGTGTAGATTTCCGATGCGAAATATGTAAGGTTCTAGGTATTGTGGCTATTACCATAAACAAATCCAACATAAGGTATA
>ML879067.1:3972-17033 GCA_009831015.1 Picea engelmannii
GATCCACGATGCCGTGAGGGAAGACTGCGACAGTCGCTCACGATGATTCTAAGGGGTGCACAATAAGGCGGGGGCCTTATTCCTTAGATCCCTTAGTCTCCCACAAGTTCACCTGGCGGAGTGTTGACTCCAGGGGTTATAGATGTCTACCAATCATTCAAGTCGACGAGTGGCACCCTTGGAGCACGTGGTGCATCCTAAAGGGCATGTCACGCAAAAGAAACACAAGAAGCAAGTGGCACCCTTGGAGCACGTGGTGCATCCTGAAGGGCACGTTGCGCAAAAGAAACGAACGAGGAAAGTGGCACCCTTGGAGCACATAATGCGTCCTGAAGGGCACATCGCACTGATGATGAGGAAGAAATAAACCTAGATGGCCCTAAGACATTAACACCTTAAGAATTCCTTAAATAACTCCCCTAACTAAGTGTCGCCGGTTCAGAATATGAGTCCTAAGTCTAAAACTTTTTAGGGTAAAAATTTAGTCTAACATTAAGGAAAAGGACCCTGGAATAAAAATAACAATTTAAACAAAAACCCACTTAGGTAATAGTTGGGTCTTCATAAAACTCTTGGGGTAAATGAAGAGAGTAAGGATTCAATTAAACTAAGGGATTTAAAAATTTGGAAAGAAGAAATTAATTCCTAACTTGTGAAAGAACACAAGATATTAAATAAAAATAAATAAAAAATGAAAAGATTAATTAGTGCATTTACCTTTTTGGTTTAAAAAAAGAAGAAGAAGGGATTAATAAAAATAGGGAACTAAGTAATAAAGGAAACATAGACAATTAATAAGTAATAAAATTATTTAACGTGCAGGAGTATAAAAAGTTATGAATTTGAAAATAAAATGAAAAGATTTACCTTTTTGGTTTTCAAAAAAAAGAAGGGATTAATAAAAATAGGGAAACTAAGTACTAAAGGAAACATAGACAATTAATAAGTTAAAGAAAATAATTTTGGAGAAACGTGGGGGATGAGTGACACTTGTAAGACAGAGAATGTTTAGAGGGTTTTCATTAAAACTTAAATGAAATGTGATTTAGGGCAAGGGGGGGTCACAAAATTCTATAAAAAGAAAGGTAGATGAGGAAGAAGAGGGGGGTTATGAGCGTAATGTTATGCTGCCGAATTTGGACTGGACTGATTGCTTGTGAGGAGTTGGGATTTTCTCAGCTGGGATTAGAGTGGTAGCTCAGCCTTGGAGGCGAGCTGGGAAGCTAGGCATACCTTCTGGATTTGTGTGGCCCCTTTGCGGCTCGGGGGGCTAAGGGGGAAGTAGAGTACCCCTAGAGTTTGCCTGGGAGGTACTGGTGTAGTCTCGATGGTCGACGCGTGGAAGTGGCACGGAGCGGGAGCAACACGGAGCGGGAGCGACACAGAGCAGGAGTGACACGGGGCACGCTGGGATCGGTTTATCGGGGTAATTATATTGTTGGGCTGTTTTTATTTATATGCTCGGCCATCTCCATTATACTTGATGTAACCGTAGTGTTTAATTTAATTTATCACACGATACAGTCTTACTACCGCAATCCTGTACAGATTTTGATGCTATGGGTTTCTTGGGGAATAAATTTACAACTAATAGCTACTGGAGAACCCTCGAGAATGAAATTTGTTGATGATGTAAATGATGTGTACGCCTTATGGATGTTAAATGCCACTGCAATTAAATTTTCTCCCTCTGTTTTTATAGATAAAAGAAAAATGAAAACGTGATTTCGTTATGCCCCCTTTCCTAAGTCAAACCATGTTTGCTGTGTAAATTTCTTCCTCGGGCAAGCTTAGCCTTGACTGTTGTTGTGTACTTTGAACGTTGCGTTTTTTTCGGTTAAGGGATTTCTCTGTGTGCTGCTACCTCTCTGCATTTCATTTTTTTTTATATCCCTGCGTTTGTTGTTGTTACTGAATGAGTTGGGGTTGGATTTATTGGTGGGTTGGAGGAGGTTGATACCCACGCAAAAACGCCCACGTGGGGAATACATTGTTGTTAATACATTGGTGTTACATTGCGGGGAATACACTACACAAAAATGCCCATTCGTTTTCTTTTTTGTTACAATGTTGGTGCGATTGGTGGGAATATCCATGCGGTTGCGATCCCCTTAACCTCTGCATTGTGGGGGTTGGCATTTTTGGATACCCACGCGAGCTAGACACTTTTTCCTCTGCATTTTTGTGGCCTGTCTCTTGGCGAATTGGAGAAGAATACCCTCACAGTTGCTGACCACGAATCGCTGAGTTTTCAGGTTTTACCTCTCTGCATTTGGTATTTTAATCCCTCTGCGAATTGGCGGAGGTTACCCCACACCTTTCGACCTTTAAGTCTGTGCATTGGTGTTTAATTCCTGTGCGGATTTGGGGGAGATATTTTCTGCATTTGCCCAAAATTCTGCGCGTTGAGGAACTTCCCTCAGGCGTTTGGCCATTTTGGAAGCTGCCAATCGATGGCCATCGAGCTGTATGTTGTTCTAAAAATTTCCTTGATCGCTGCCCAGTTTCAATTCGTTTCCTGATTTTTCCATCTGGTATTGCCAGTTGTTAGCCGTCAATTATAGGGTTATGTGGCCAGGGTGTAAGTCCGTAGATATGGATATTAATGACTTCTTTTAATATTTTTTATGTGGTGTAGCAGAGCCCATTTCTAAGGCCTTTATTAGTCTCACCTGAACCTCGCTTCTCTCATCTATTTGGAGAAACTCTTTGTTTTACTTTCCTTTCTTTAATTATGTTCATAATCGGGCTTGTTGTCCATTTTATTGCCTTAGTTTTCCGATATTCTCATTAAATATTTCAAAATATATATATGCTTTAGCCCAGTGGTACTCTATCAGAGATTCACATTTTCAAGATTGTCATAATTAATATTCAATGGTTGTTATTAAGAGATTCTCACTTTTTTAAGAGTGTTATAATTAAATAATTGGAGACTATTATTTAGAGATTCTCATCTCATTCCCATTAATATTCAAGATTGTTATTAATGAACCTACAAGGTCAATTATAACCAACCTACCTTTTATTTAGTATGGTATATATGTTCCCACATAATTCATCTTAACTTGAATAAGAAATTCTTTTGTTCAATTAGAATCTCTAATATTTTTATTTTACGAGGCAAGTTGTTTTATGGTAGTCCTTTGTAGTTGGTTGACTAGCTTGAAGTGTCTTATTATTAATTATCCCTTAATGGTTTCATTATGTACCAATGACCAACTAGGACCAATGACTAACTAAGACCAATTTGGATTTTACTAAATGTCATTATGTACCTTAGACATGCAAGGTTGGGCTTGTTGGGAAGTCAGGATAGATAGAGTTAATTGCCTTACTGGTTGTTTAGTTATCATTGTCTTGTAAGGAGATTCTTTTTATTGCAAGGTAATGGTAACTCAAAATGAAACGGGTTGTCATTTTATGGTAGTGATAATATCATTCCATTGTCGAAGTTAACAAATAAAGTATAAAGTTATTATCATTTTAAATTGCAATGTTATTGTAAACTAGGAAGAAAGGATATGGTGGTGCTATGGTGATGTCATGGTAGTTTTATTATGAAAATAGTTAGTTAAATCGCGAAGTCTTTACATTACAAAATTTAATGATGCTAGCTTTTATGGTGATGTCATTGTAGTTTTATTATGGATACTAACCTATAAGATGTAATGTGGATGTTATCTTATTGCAAGGTAAGTAAGGTCAATGTAATGTAGTTATAAGTTCATGGTATGTTATTGTAAGATTTATGATTATTGATAAACATATAGCATGTAATGTCCTTGAATTTGAGTACGATGAATTACTAATATTTGGTAATCGGGGGATTGCAACTACTTAAATTTACATTATTGTAAGGTTGGATTGGGTAGCTTGTCTATTAATGGAGTTCAATGGAGGACTGGGTCAATATTAAATACCTTTGAGTCGTAGGAAATACCATGTCTTAACATTGAATGGTCGTTGTCGGAGTCCTTCGGACTTTCGCGTCCGAAGAGTTAGTGGTTGTCTTTAGTTGTTGTTGTACTTGGATGAGATCATTCTATCGCTTGGTCTACTTATGTCGGGCGGGATGTTGACACCTCCATGTTCCTCAGAATAGTCGCCAGCCCTGAGACCTTAAATGGTTAAAATCGATGGGAACTTGGGCTTGAGCATTGCTTATGTTTCTTAGAGGTCCTAACCATTGCAGGGTAGGATGGATGGGTAGTCAGTCTGACTTATTTCTGAGTGATCTTCGTCAATGCATGCAGTCTCCTGTGGTACGTCATGTGGCGTATTGTTGTCTTTGTCTTGCTTGCATATTGTTCGTCATCGGGTTACTAGTTTCTACCTGAGCAGACGGCCAGGAGCCTATCTGACCTTCTCTCTCGCCGGAGCAGAGGACTAAGATTTAACGCCCTGCTTTCCTGTGCAGAAATAGTAAAATCTACTATTGTGGATTCTTCCTTATGTCTATGGTCGTTTAATGCTTTCAATTACTTGTTGTGCGCCTTGTGTCTTCTTGTTGTGATCATCGTGGTTGCGTCTTGTTAGTCGTCGGGTGGCGACATAGAGTCAAGTGTGTCTATTTCCTTTCTACACGCGTGCACACACCTTAAACCAAAAAAAAAAAAAAAAAATTGCACCTGTTACCAAATTTGTTGTCATAACGAGGAGGTTGTTACATATGGTATCAAAGCCGGTTCGACCCGTGGCTTGGGATTCGCTACGGCTTTCATTGTCATGATTAGATTTGATTATACTCTTGTTGATCGAGGTGATTGTGTGTGTGCAGGTAATCATGGTTAGAGGACGCCGCGGAGGTAGACGATAGGGTGCTAGGGGAGGAGGCATGACGCCTCCAGTAGCATCCACGCCTGAGGGGTCTAACCCCCAGGGAGGCGAGCAGGTTCTCGGACTGGAGCAGATAGCGGTTGGTGATGTTGTTGGGATGATGAGATCCTTTCAGTGCATGTCCAAGGCTCTGATCAGTCGATTGGACAGAGACAAGGCCAGGGTGCTGGCACCCGCTGAGGTTCTGCCATGCACACCGGCCGTTACCAGTAGCATTCACCGTGAACTCGAGAAGGTTAAATTTCCTGAGTTCTTTGGTGCCCCGGATGGCGCCGCCGCCAAGGCATGGTTGGAGAATATGGTGATGTGCTTTGCACTTCGCGATTATACCTCCAACATGAAGGTCCGCATGGTGGTCTTTCAACTGAAGGGGAGCGCTCTTCTATGGTGGAAGACGCTCCTGCCGCAGCTGAACATGGCCGTTGAAGACGTGTCATGGGAAATGTTCGAGGAATGGTTCCGAGAGAGGTACCTTTCAGAGGAATTCATTGAGCTTCATCTCAATTAGTTCAATGCGTTACGACAGGGAGGTCGTACGGTGCCCGAGTACGAGGCACATTTTATGGAGCTACTGCTGTATGCTCCGCACCTTAACACGGAGAAACTTAAGTTCAACCGGTTTGTGTTTGGCCTTAACGGTAGCCTGCGTGCAAAGGTTAGAATCTTGATGCCTCAAACCTTGCACAACGCTGTCCAAAAGGCCCTCATAGTAGAGGAGGAGCTTATTAGTGGGGGTTAGACCAGGACTCCAGCGAGACCAGTAGGGCAGGGTTCATCTGGTACACTGCAGCATCAGACACCAGCGAGACATACACCGGGATATCGTGGCTTCCAGAGGGGATCCACTTTTTCTACACCCCGACGACCGCCGCCTCAGCAGCGGACACCTTATCGAAGACCACAGCACCAACACCAGCATCGCCCGCAACAACAACAGTTTAGGCCTGTTCAGTAGAACAGACCAGGGTTTCAGGCCGGTGGGCAGTCATCTTCTACTTCGGGTACCAGGACTACTGGGCCGAAGAAGGGGTGTTGGACATGTGGGGAGCCACACTACCAGCGCGACTGTCCTGTGGAGAGGACCAGGGTGTCCGGATCAGCCGGACCCACTATAGTGGGAGATATGGGCAAGGCCCATTGGATTCACAGTGGTGAATAACTACCAGGCAGAGCACCAGTCGACTGTGCTCGAGACGACAGGTACTGTCGCTGACCAGACCCTTAGTATTTTGATAGACCCGGGTGTTACTGAGATTTTCATTTCTGGTGCAGCGCTAAAAAGGATTAAGGTAAAGGCAGTCGAACAGGACGAGTTTAGCTTCGTAGAGATGGCTTCAGGAGCCAAACAAAAGGTTGGAGGAAAGGTTACGAGTTGTTCCCTTAACCTGGGAGAGTTTGTCACAAGGGTCAACTTGTACGTCACGATCTTAGGATCTTATGACGTCGTGATTGGTATGGATTGGTTGGAATCGCATGAGGCAATACTCAACTATAAGACCAAACGATTGAGCTTGGTCGATGATGAAGGACAGAGACGTGTGATTGTAGGATGGAACTAGGGAGTGTCCCTGAGGTTCATCTCTTCCTTACAGTTACGGAAGAGTATGCGCAAGGGGTGAAAACTTTATGCGATCCTCGTGCTAAACGAGAAGGGAGTAGCGGAAGGTCTAGAACACCTTCTGGTGGTGAGGGAGTTTGCAGACGTATTTCCAGAGGAGTTTCCTGGGATGCCGCCGGAAAGGAAACTGGAGTTTACCATAGACCTGAAACTGGGGACCGAACCGATAGCAAGAACGCCTTATCAGATGTCAACCCCGAAGTTGCAAGAGTTGAAAATGCAACTGAAGGAGTTGTTGGACCTGGGACTGATACGTCCTAGTGTGTCACCGTGGGGTGCACCATTTATTTTCATATGAAAGAAGGATGGATCATGGAGGCTTTGCATTGACTACCGTCATCTGAACAAGGCTACGATCAAGAATCAGTATCCCTTACCAAGAATTGATGATTTGTTTAATCAAATGAAGGGTGCGATGGTGTTCTCCAAGATCGATTTTCGATCAGGGTATCACCAGTTATGGATCAAGGAGGAAGACGTCCCTAAGACCGCCTGTAAGATGAGATTTGGACATTACGAGTTTATTGTTTTACCATTTGGACTGACAAATTCCCCAGGGGTATTCATGAGTTTGATGAACGGGGTGTTCCGCGATTACTTGGACAAGTTCGTCCAAGTATTCATTGACGATATTTTGATCTACTCTCGGACGACGGAGGAGCACAACGAGCACTTGTGCTTGGTACTACAATGTTTACGAGAACACAAATTGTATGGGAAGTTGTCCAAATGCTCTTTTTATCAATCGAGGATTCACTACTTAGGGCATGTCATCTCCGCCGAAGGTATCACCATGGATCCAGCCAAGGTTGAGGCTATTATGGAATGGCCTGCGCCAATGAATGTCACAGAAGTGCGTAGTTTTATGGGTTTAGCAGGATACTATCGATGGTTTGTCGAGGGATTTTTGAAGATAGAAAATCTGATCATGGAATTCCAGAAGAAAAACAAGAAGTTTGTCTGGACCGAGAAATGCACGGAAGCATTTTGGAGGTTTAAGGAGTTGTTGACGACAACGCCGATACTAAAGGTCCCTGACATGGACGCGGACTTCTTGGTATGCACTGATGCATCCAAGGAAGGTTTAGGCGGATGAGTGATTTCTTACATTTCAAGGAAATTGAGAATGCATGAGGAGAACTACGCGATGCACGATTTGGAGTTATTAGCCATCGTATATGCCTTGAAGGTTTGGAGACACTACCTTGTTGGACGAAATTTTGAATTAAGGACTGATCATTGTGGACTACAACACATTTTTATGCAAGGCGACCTGAACGCGCAACAATGGCATTGGTCGGAATTGCTTAGTGAGTACGAATTCAATATTACTTACATAAAGGGAACAGTGAACCGAGTGGTGGATGCCTTGAGTCGAAGGCCACGCATCTTTTCGGTGTTACCTCTTCAGGAAAGTCTACGTGAGAAGATTCTCACTTTACAGCGTGATGACCACTGGTACAAAGAAGTCGAGGATTTTATCGTACAAAACATAATGATGGTACCACAATATGAGGGATATTCATTTGATAGCGATGGTTTATTGAGGTTTATAAGTCGGATTTATGTACCGCCAAATGATGAGTTGAGGATGTTAATCCTGAGCGAGGCTCATAGAGAAGTTTACATGTCTCACCCAGGAGTCACGAAGATGAGGGAAGACCTTAAACCATTATTCTTCTGGAAGGGAATGAAGGCTGACATAGTCAACTATGTGGCCAGATGTCTAGAGTGTCAGCAGGTAAAGGCTGAACATAGACACCCGACAGGATTACTTCAGCCACATACCATTCCGAAATCGAAATGGGAAGTTATTTCGATGGATTTTATTGTTGGATTTCCACTGACGGCAAGGAGACATGACTCGATTTTTGTAGTAGTAGACACTCTGATGAAGAGTGCTCACTTTATTCCTGTGCATACGACGTATCAGGCACCTGACAAAGCGAGAGTTTTCATCAGTGAGATTGTGAGGTTGCATGGCATGCCTAAGAAGATTATATCTGATCGAGGATCGGTGTTTACTGGACGATTTTGGACGAGTTTTCAAGAGGGCTTGGTAACCCAACTCAATTTTAGTATTGCATATCACCCAGAGACTGACGGACAGACCGAACGAACAAACCAAACCTTGGAAGACATGTTGCGCATGTACGTGATGGACCAACAAAAGCGTTGGGAGGAGTTCTTGCCTCTAGTAGAGTTCACTTACAACAACAGTTACCAGAGCACCATTAATATGGCTCCTTTTGAGTTTCTTTATGGGCGATCGTGTCGGATGCCCTTGAGTTGGGATCAGCTTGAGGATAGGGTCCTGGTGGGACTAGAAGCAATCCAAGAAATGGAAGAGAAAATGCAAACCATAAGACAAAGGATAAAAGAAGTGCAGGATGGATAGAAGAGTTATGCCGATGCGCACCGAGTCGACTGTAGTTACGAGGTCGACGATCGAGTCTTCTTGCGGGTTAAACCGCATAAGATTTCGATCAATTTTGGAAAGGGAGCTAAACACTCTCCTAGGTTTGTGGGACCTTTCGAGATTGTGGAGAGAAAGGGGCCCGTGGCATATCGACTAGCCTTGCTTGATTCTTTGAGGCGTATGCACGATGTTTTTCATGTATCTGTTCTGAGACATTATATTAGTGATCCTGCACACGTGATTGGCATGAGTTCCTTGCAGGTATCGGACGAGGGAGCACTCATGGCTGAGCTAGTCTACATCTTAGATCATCGTGTTCGACAGTTACGATGTCGAATGGTAGATCAGGTCAAGGTCCAGTGGGACAGTTATAGTCCGCACTCGGAGACCTGGGAGGACGCATATGATATGCGTCAGCAGTTTCCATTTTTGTTTGATAGATAGACTTATGATACTGTGATACTTTTATTTCGGTATTTATACTAAGAAACTTTAGGACGAAGTTTAGATCAAGAGGGGGTGTATGTAACATCCCGCTCTGGTGCACTGAGAAAACTTATTATTTGAGGACACTTATTCGCAAGTGATCTGGACTTTTATAATGTTAAAACATTTATACTTGATTATGATGCGTTATGATAGATGACATGAGGTTTTACTATTTGATGTAGACAGGTGCTATTGACTCAGTTTTATTGAGTGTGTAGGGTTTTGGACCTTGATGATGCAGAGGCATCGGTGGAACCCCTTGGACTCCAGATTGAGTCAAGGAGTGTGCTAATTGGGTTGATTTATTTACTTTGATATTTCATTGATTTGATGATTTGATGATTGACATGTTTTGACACTATTGTTGATGATGCAGGCTGACGATAGCTTGCCAACCAGACTCACATATGCATTAAAGGGGCCACACATGATTTCCAGAGAGGTTGAGGGAGAGGTGTGGACAACAGCCCTGCCACAGCCTACTAGCACTCCCGCCGTGGCTCGAACTGTAGGTTAACAATTACCTAGTTCGAGAGGATCCATGATGCCGTGAGGGAAAACTACGACAATCTCTCACGATGATTCTAAAGGGCGCGCAATAAGGCGGGGGCCTTATTCCTTAGATCCCTTAGTCTCCCACAAGTTCACCTAGCGGAGTGTTTACTCCAGGGGTTATAGATGTCTATCAATCAGTCAAGTCAATGAGTGGCACCCTTTGAGCACGTGGTGCATCTTGAAGGGCACATCGCGCAAAAGAAACACAAGAATCAAGTGGCACCCTTGGATCATGTGGTGCATCCTGAAGGGCACATTACGCAAAAGAAACGAATGAGGCGAGTGGCACCCTTGGAGCACGTAGTGCGTCCTAAAGGGCACGTTGCACTGATGATGAGGAAGAAATAAATCTAGACGGCCCTAAGACATTAACACCTTAAGAATTCCTTAAACAACTCCCCTAACCAAGTGTCGCCAGTTCAGAATATGAGTCCTAAGTCTAAAAATTTTTAGGGTAAAAATTTAGTCTAACATTAAGGAAAAGGACCCTGGAATAAAAATAACAATTTAAACAAAAACCCACTTAGGTAATAGTTGGGTCTTCATAAAATTCTTGGGGTAAATGAAGAGAATAAGGATTCAATTAAACTAAGGGATTTAAAAATTTGCAAAGAAGAAATTAATTCCTAACTTGTGAAAGAACACAAGATATTAAATTAAAAAAAAATAAAAAATGAAAAGATTAATTAGCGCATTTACCTTCTTGGTTTAAAAAAAAAAGGGGGGGGATTAATAAAAATAGGGAACTAAGTAATAAAGGAAACATAGACAATTAATAAGTAATAAAATTATTTAACGTGCGGGAGTATAAAAAGTTATGAATTTAAAAATAAAATGAAAAGATTTACCTTTTTGGTTTTCAAAAAAAAGAAGGGATTAATAAAAATAGGGAAACTAAGTAATAAAGGAAACATAGACAATTAATAAGTTAAAGAAAATAATTTTGGAGAAACGTGGGGGATGAGTGACACTTGTAAGACAGAGAATGTTTAGAGGGTTTTCATTAAAACTTAAATGAAATGTGATTTAGGGCAAGGGGGGGTCTCAAAATTCTATAAAAAGAAAGGTAGATGAGGAATAAGAGGGGGGTTATGAGTGTAACGTTACGCTGTCGAATTTGGACTGGACTGATTGCTTGTGAGGAGTTGGGATTTTCTCAGCTGGGATTAGAGTGGTAGCTTAGCCTTGGAGGCGAGTTGGGAAGCTAGGCATACCTTTTGGATTTGTGTGGCCCCTTTGCGGCTCGGGGGGCTAAGGGGGAAGTAGAGTACCCCTAGCGTTTGGCTGGGAGGTACCGGTGTAGTCTCGACGGTCGGCGAGCGGGAGCGGCACAGAGCAGGAGCGACACGGGGCGCGCGGTCACCGTTCGAGGTGGGAGTTAAGGCAATGGTATGATTTGTATTTTATTAGATTGGAATGCGTTACGGTTTGCTGGGATCAGTTTATCGGGGTAATTAGATTGTTGGGCTGTTTTTATTTATATGTTGGGCCATCTCCATTATGCCTGTTGTAACTGTAGTGTTTAATTTAATTTATCACGCGATACAGTCTTACTGCCGCAATCCTGTACAGATTTTTATGCTATGGGTTTCTTGGGGAATAAATTTACAACTAATAGCTACTGGAGAACCCCTGAGAATGAAATTTTTTGATGATGTAAATGCTGTGTACGCCTTATGGATGTTAAATGCCAGTGCAATTAAATTTTCTCCCTCTGTTTTTATAGATAAAAGAAAAATAAAAAAGTGATTTAGTTCTGCCCCCTTTCCTGAGTCAAACCATGTTTGTTGTGTAAATTTCTTCCTCGGGCGAGCTTAGCCTTGACTGTTGCTGTGTACTTTGATCACTGCGTTTTTTTCGGTTAAGGGATTTCTCTGTGTGCTGCTACCTCTCTGCGTTTCATTTTTTTTTTTATATCCCTACGTTTTTTGTTGTTACTGAATGAGTTGGGGTTGGATTTATTGGCGGGTTGGGGGAGGTTGATACCCGTGCAAAAACGCCCACACGGGGAATACATTGTTGTTAATACATTGGTGTTACATTGCGGGGAATACACTGCACAAAAATGCCCATTCATTTTCTTTGTTGTTACAATGTTGGTGTGATTAATGGGAATACCCACGCAGTTGCAATCCCCTTAACCTCTGCATTGTGGGGGTTGGAATTTTTGGATACCCATACGAGCTAGACACCTTTTCGTCTGCATTTTTGTGGCATGTCTCTTGGCGAATCGGAGAAGAAGACCCTCATGGTTGCTGACCACGAATCGCTGAGTTTTCAGGTTTTACCTCTCTTCATTTGGTATTTTAATCCCTCTGGGAATTGGTGGAGGTTACCCCACACCTTTCGACCTTTAAGTCTGTGCATTGGTGTTTAATTCCTGTGCGACTTCGGGGGAGAGATTTTCTGCGTTTGCCCAAAATTCTGCACGTTGAGGAACCTCCCTTAGGCGTTTGGCCATTTTGGAAGTTGTCAATCGATGGTCGGCGGGTTGTATGTTGTTCTGAAAATTGCCTTGATCACTGCCCAATTTCAATTCGTTTCCTGATTTTTCCGTCTGGTATTGCCAGTTGTTAGCCGCCGATTATAGGGTTATGTGGCCAGGGTGTAAGTCTATAGATATGGATATTAATGACTTATTTTAATACTGTTTATGTGGTGTAGCAAAGCCCATTTCTAAGGCCTTTATTAGTCTCACCTGAACCTCGCTTCTCTCGTCTATTTGGAGAAACTCTTTGTTTTACTTGCCTTTCTTTAATTATGTTCATAACTGGGCTTGTTGTCCATTTTATTGCCTTAGTTTTTGTTGACGGGCGAAAACGACCGCCCGTCAATTAAGAGAGTGGAACCGGTCCGGGGTTGTCAAATAACCCAAGCCGTTTGGTATGGACCACCCTGACGAGTTTAACGGCTCCGTTGGCCGCTCTGAGGTCTCGTAAGGAAACCAAAGAGGAAAGATGATCTGAGCTAAGTGATCTAACTAAACTAAAAACTACTAACTATTATATATACAAAAGACTAATAACTCAAATCAAATATCTAATTACTAATTTAATTACAATTTATTCACAAATGTGCATTATCTACAATCTACAGATTTGAAAAAAAACCTGTGAAACTGATGTGCTTGCTGTCCTAAAA
>ML879068.1:5546-17032 GCA_009831015.1 Picea engelmannii
TGTTTGTCAGAGTAAGTATATCAGAGAAATACTTAAGAGATTTAAAATGGATCAGTGTAAGCCTTCTATTATTCCCATGCAATAGAATGTGAAACTGTCTTGTGATGATGGTTCGAAGGAGGTGAATGGCACTGTGTATAGACAGATGGTGGGTAGTCTGAATTATTTCACCACAACCAGACCTGATATTTCATATTCTATGAGTGTGTTAAGTCAGTTCATGGTGAAACCTTACGAAAGCCATTGGAATGCAGCAAAGACAGTACTCAGGTATCTAAAAGGTACACTTGATTATGGTATTAAGTATACTGATGCATATAATGTTGAGTTGACAGGTTACTCAGATTCTGATTGGGCTGACAATCTGAATGATCCAAGATCAACCACTGGATATGCGTTCAGCATTGGATCCAGGGTTGTTTCATGGAGCAGTAAAAAGAAGCCTACTGTATCTTTGTCTTCTACTGAAGTAGAATATAAAGCCTTGCGTGCAACAACTTGTGAAGCTGTTTGGTTAAGAAGACTTCTTGAAGATGTTGGAGAAGAACGAAAGGAACCTACGATGATCAGATGTGACAATAAAATTTCAATCAATATTGCGAAGAATCCGATTTTTCATGCAAGGACAAAGCATGTTGAAGCTCAGTATTATTTTGTTTGAGAAAAGTTGCAGTCAAATGAAATAACTCTTGTGTATTGTAATACTAGTGAAAATGTTGTTGATATTTTCACTAAGCCTCTTGGAAAGATTAAGTTTGAACTGTTTAGGGAGATGTTAGCTGTAGAAGTCAATCCATTCTCCATTAAGGGGGAGACTTGGAAATAATGGAGAAAGCACCAGCTATAAGCACCAATTATAAGCTTCAGTTGTGAGAGTCAATTGTAGGTGTGTTAAGAGTCACTTCTTAGTTAAGAGTCTAGTTTTCTTTGGTTTGTATGTAACGGGAGAGTCTTTTCCTATATAAGGGTGTAATCCGTCTTCAATGAATAATATAGAAGTGAGCGTAGCCTCACCATGTTATTTTGCTCGTATATTTTATCTCTTCTAAATATAAATGATAACATAGAGGTCCTTCGAAAGTAATGGTTTAATATAATTTAAATTTATTTATTCCAAACACATCTATGTTCTAAATATAAATGATAACATAGAGGGTCCTTCCAAACTCATGGTTTAATATAATTTAAATAATAAATTTAAATATGATTCAAATTTACTGATAACATGTGAGTGAATAGTAAATTATATAAGTAGCTTTTACTTTTTCTTATATTTTGTTATATTTTTTTTTATGTTATATTTTTTTTTATGTTATGTTGTATTATTTTTAAGGATAAAAAATTATAAAATAAATAATTTTATTAATAATTTTTACATTAAAAGAATAAAAAAATAAAGCATTAATTGGTAAGTGCCATGATATAAAGAATTATGTTTGATGAGGTTCAGATTTTCAAATCCCCCACCTCTTATATGTTAATTACAAATAAAAAAAAAATTACCTCTTATATGTTAATTACAAATAAAAAAAAAATTAAAATTAAATGGGGTTGTGTTTGCTATATATAGACTATGTGAGTGTCAACCTAATAAATTCCATTATTATTCAACGACAAAATCGACAATAGAAATGGGAAGTAAAAGGTTCCTCTTTGTTTCTTCAGTTTTTCTCCTACAGAATCGTGAATGGATTCAACTCATATTGGTTGATGAGGTAGCTCGTTTTTGTACTTTTAATGATGGCAACATATAAAGAGTATTACAGATTTCTTCTTGTGTATACAACTAGCACAGCCACAAATTCGTGGTTGGTGAATGCCGAAAGGATGGCTTGCAAAATTTGAATTGCCAAAAAATCTGAACCCAAAAAAGAGAAAAATGGCTCAAAAGTGGACAGAAGAAATTCGCTAGAAGAAAAAAGGTAGAGTGAGAAAAAAACATTAAAAAATATATGAATACATTAATATTTCATTCATAATCACATTTTTTTTCACAGAAAAATACCATTTTGAAATTTTGTATATTATAACTATTTTTGCTATTTTTATAACCTCAACCTTTTTAAAATAAAACTCATAACCGTCTCTGTAAAAAAAATGTTATTATGAGTGAATTAAATATTCTGATCACAAGTGTGATAGTTGAAAACCATTTAAAAATCAAGCCATCCGAAAGATGATCGTGAAACCATTAAAAAACCAAGCCCAGTAATGGGATTTGTATTCATGCCATCTGATTTGTGGCCATCTGGTGATAATCACGTTTGCAAACTTTCCCGGGTTTTAAAGAAGAACCATTCAATCCCGGAACTCAGAAGGCGGTCTCGTTGCTTCCATCAAACTGTCCTGCGTGTAAAACACCATATTTATTTTTCATGAAAACCTAAGGTGAAATCTAAACGCTGACGCCTAGCTTCCACTACGTCCAGCTACCACTGCAAATGCTGCATCCAGCTACCACTGTAAATGCTTAATCTCAAGGAAAGCGGCAATGCAAAGTTTTATACATTAATTTTTTTTAATCAGTTAACCTGTCAATCAATGGTTAGAGAAGTAATTTCTTAGTCATATTAAGTAAATGTGAAAAAGTAAACAAGGTAAAGGAAGCATTCAAAAATGCAAGGAAGTTATGAGCATTAAATTTCATCCATTGATTAGAGAGTACGACTAAGAATATGCTAGTATCTTCAATTGTTAGCCATAAGATTAGAATTTTAGATTAAAAGATGATTAATTGTGCCCATTGTCAATAGGTATACACCTTTCAACCTAATGAACAAGTCTTTAAAGTTTGGACAATAGTTCATAACACATGTATTTTTTAATTAGATCACTTTATTTTTCAATTTATTTATATTTTTAAAATTAAATATATTAATTATTTTTAATATATTTAATATTTTAATAAATAAAAAAGTTAAAAAAATTGGATAATAATAATAATAATTTTTTTTTACACTATTTAAATTAAATTTATATGACAATTAAATTTGGAATTTAATTAAAAAATATATATAATTTTTTTTTAATTAGTATTTTAATAATGGTATGACATTGAATAAACATTTTATAATGATTTTTTTTTTATGTTGACATATGTTTAGTATATCTTCATGCATTTATTTATTTATTTAGTATGATTTTTTTATTTTTGATATTGTAATTTAGAGTTCAATGTTTTAATTTACAGTTTTTAATTGTGTAGCAAATTTTATTTATTAATTTTAATGGTTTGATTTTGATATTTATATATATTATTATTCAATTTTTTTATCTATCAAAACATATGGAACCAAAACAAATTATTTTTAAATTTCATCATTAACATTTTTATTATCATCTTTAAAACTAAAACGTAACACTCTATCATTCTTTTCAAAATTCACAATTTTTTTGTCAATATATATATTTTTGTACAATATCTTTGTAATTCCTATTAACAATATAAATATAAATACTTCCCTCATACTTGAACATTCCCATTGACATGCTTAAAAAATATGCTATACAATAATGATAATGAAGAATTGTCATATAATGCCAACCCCGTGTAGACGGTTTCAAAGACGAACATGCCATGCAAAATTAAGCGATGCCCAGTCTAATTCGCACCTAATTTTCCAAACAATTTGGGCGAAATATCTGTGGCCATTGATTGCGCAAATTGAAGGACTTGGTAACACCACTCATGTAGCATGTGTAGAAATGTAGGGTGCCATTATTCGACTAAATATCAGGCTTACAAAATGGAGTAGGGTAGACGTTCAACATTTTATGTTAATGGAATTAAATTCATTGATTGTTTAGGGTTTTTGGTTATCTAATCTTATTTTCAATTAAAATTTATAATTTCAATAGATTTTAAATCTAAGTTTGTGGATGGTAAGAATACCAAACCTTAATTTTAGGGACACAAGACTTAAACTCTTGACCTTCCCATATCTAAGTAGTATCCAATTGTGCTATTTTCGGGGGCTTTTATGGTAATATATATATGAATGATAGTGGAACATACACATATTGTTACTTTTTTAAAGTTTATCATACTTTATAAATGGATATTTTATTTTATAGATATTTTATAAATGAGTAATTATATTTTAATATTAATTTATTTATTTTTTTCCTATTTAAGAGATTTTAATTATACATAAAATGTACTAATTATAATATTTTTTATACAAAGGAATTTATCCATCAATCATGTGTTTTATTATTTAATTTAGTTTTTCTCTTTCATCAATAAATTAACAATTTTGAAATGAAACTTCTTATAGTTTAAGATTTAAGCTTCCTATAATTTAAGATTCAAATATAGTTTAACTATATATAAAAAAAGATTTTATTTCTAATTTTGACTTCCTATCTTATAAGAGTTAAATTTAGCTTAATTATATATAAAAACTCCATTCTTAATTTTAACTTAACTATAACCACTATGATTATTATACTAATTAAATTTATAAAAATATTATATATCTAATCACATGAAAATTAAAATAAACTTTAAACTTTAAACTATATACAAGTATTATCTTAAAACATTTTAAATAACGGATATAAGCAGCTTTCCCTTCACTTTCTATTTCAATCTAATTGTTGTTGCTATGCATATTGTTTAAGGCCGGGCACGATGCCGTAAATCGAGGGTTTTGATCAGCTTCAGTAATAAACCAGATCCATCTTTGTCGCTTACCTCTAAATACGTGATAGGTCCTTTGAAATATTCTCATTTCTTTATCTAAGATTAGTTAAATTTTTCGTCTTTTAGTGATTACGCTACTGCTACATTTACTTTTTTTTCCACGGGAAGGTTGCACTGTTATATTCAAAAGGATATAATGTTTTACAAAAACAGCATCAATTGACTGCTACAGGAGGCCTGTGTAGTGCTGTTTGCTGCGCGCTGGTGTCAAGAAAATACAATGAAAAAGGATGCATCACGCAGATTGTCAAAGTTACAATTTTATCGGCCATGAACTCTGTTCAAAGGTGACTCCGGCCGGTGTACTGTGAGCAGCTTGCTGCATGTCATATCTTTTTAGAGTGGACTGCCTGTTGATATCAAATACATAATTGCCGAGTAGCACAAAAACTGATACAGAACAGAGACACAATGCCAATGGTGGAATCGGTGTCCTAGTGACTGTCGCATCAGATTTTGAGCAGGATTGGGGGGCCTTCGTTGCCGTCCTCCCATCGGGCGATAGTTATCAGACCGAGAGGCCGGGAAAGTGCTAGTTTTGATAGTTGATCTGCGATGGCATTTTCTCATCTCTAGATGTGAGAGGCAGATAGGCTCTTGAAGAAACTTTTGGCTTCGATGGTTCGCTCTTTCCAGCATTCCAGAGCTGCTGATCGAAGGTCAGCCTTGTCATTTATCCAGTCGATAATGACTTTGGAATCTCCAAGAAGAAGCAAGTCATCGATGTTCAGCCTCTGAGCCAGAATTAGGGAAGCCCAAGCCCCCAAAAGTTCGGCTTTGGTGTTGGTTTCTTGTCCTCCGTTGAGAGACCATCTATAGGAGGCATGAGAGATGATATGAATGTGGCCTCTTGCCCCGCAAAGTGATCCACCTAATTGAGCTGCTCCATCGAACCAGGCGATAGCTTTATCAAAAGGGAGAGTTGTAGAAGATCTGCGGACTTTCTGGGCAAAGTTGGAGGGGGAAGGGTGGTCGACTATAGAAAGTATGAGGCCTATCACCAAAATAACCGAGGGGGGTTTATCATCAAATATGGCAGCATTCCTTGTCAACCAAACCTTCCAACAGACCGTGGCTGGCAGCGAGGGGTAGAGCTGGTGTTTTGAGCACCAAGAGCTGAACCAGGAGTACGTCAAAGGTCCAAGCCACTGTTCAATTAGTTTTAGTGATGCTGTGACATGAAGCCAGACTTGTCGGGTAAAATTACAGCTCACAAAGAGGTGAAGTGAGGTTTCACTCTCCTCCTTACACAAAATTCAGCGGTTTGGGCCTGACCAACCCCTGCTCTGAAGGATATCCTAGACCAAGATTTTATTCTCCGTCAATAGCCAAGTAAAGAGTTTTAGTTTCAGTGGACAATTCCACTTCCACATGCATGTGCGCCAGGTCTATTCTCGAATGGGCCAGATCTCCTCTGTCATTTCTTTGTAGATATTTCAGACTGATATGACTCCCGATTTATCGCCTCCTGTCCAGATTAGAGTGTCCGGTCGCTCCTGTAGGCGGATTCCAACTTCTTTTAGGTGATGTGTGTAGTTGTTCCATTCAGCCGAGAGTTCTCTGTCTAGATTCAACGTGGAGCTAGTGACCCAGGATTCGCCAAGTGATCTGCTGTTGAGCAGTGCTTTTAAATGAAAAAGATAGTATATGCCTAAGTTATGTAAGCGATCCAGCAGTCTAGGAGAGAGCAGGGCTTTATTGCCCAATCCAAGGATATCATCTTTACCTATTTCAATAACAGTACCATTGCCAGGCAACCACGCTATCCAGTGTAGGAGAATCGGTAACGACTTCAGAAGTTACTTCCATGTTTGTGAGCCCCCCAGTGGAGAGGTGGTGGCGGTTCTGAGCCAATAATGAACCGGCATGTGGGATAAATATTTGTCTTTTATAAGGTTGTTCCAAATGCCTGGTACCATCAAGATACACCAAAGAGTGTTTTCCGAGAGAGCAAGATAGGTGAGATGCAAATTTCTCAAGCCCTAGCCTCCAAGTACTTTTGGCTTTGAAAGGGTTTCCCACCTACATAGATGACTGCCTCTATTTTGTTTGCTTCCTTTCCAGAGGAAGGAAAAGATCAACTTGCGGAGCTTTGTTAGCACCGATTGCAGGATGTGTGCCAGAGCCATCCAATACACCGGGAGGCTTTCCAGAACTGCCTTGATCAAAATGTATCTGTCGCCCATGGATAAACATCTGTTACACCAGTGTTGAATTCTGCGTTCAAAATTTTCATATAACCAGCACCAATCCTTTGCTTTGTAGCTAGTAGGTTTGATAAGGTAACCAAGATAGTTGAAGCCCGCCTCTAGGTCTCGATAATAAATGTCATAAAGAGTTTTTAGCTCAGACAGGAAAGCTTCCTTTGCACCTGTAGCCAAGAACAATGACTTCTGAAAATTTATTTTTAGGCCTGTAATAGAGCAGAAAACGTTTAGCACATTAAAAATTTCTGTCCATTCAGACAATGAGTCCGATGTCATAATAATTACGTCATCTACGAAGAGTAGGTGTAAAATTTGAGTTAGTCTAGATGCTCTGATTCCCGTGAGCGTGCCAACTAATTTACTTTTTTTTAACAAGATACTGAGGCATTCTAAGACCAAAATAAAAAGTAGGGGTGAGAGGGGGCATCCCTGTCGGAGTACTCTTTTGCTGTGGAAGGCATTTGTAGCCTTGTCGTTGATTAAAACTGCCAGGGTGGCTGTGGTTATGCAGCCCATCATCCAATTTGTAGTGGCTGCCCCAAATCCACACTAGAGAAGTATGAGATGTAGGAAGTTCCATTTTACACAGTCGAAAGCCTGTTTGAGGTCCAGTTTTAAGAGGATGGCCGGTAAATGTTTTGTTTTGATGCTGTGTAAGCACTCCTGTACAGTGCCTATTGCATCAAGGATTTGTCTTCCCTTGAGAAAACCAAGTTGCTCCGCTGCTAGTGCCCGGGAGAGATGAGGGTGAATCCTGTTAGTGATGATTTTGGTGATGATCTTGTAGATGAGATTACATAGCGAGATTGGTCGGTAATCCGAGAACCGTCGGGGGTGGTTCTATTTTGGAATTAGGACAATAAAAGTGTTGTTTAATTGTTTGTTGACCGACCCTCTGATCCTTGAATCCTCGACAACTTCCAACAAATATTGGCCCATTAAATCAAAATAATGAATGTAGAGTTCCATGGTCCATCCATCAGGACCGAGACTTTTTTCTTTTTTGAAACCTTTTAATACCTGGTATAATTTCTGTTTTGTGCAGGGTGCTTCCATAGCTCTTGCCTCTTCTTCAATGATCATCTGTGGAAAGAGTTGGGCTATATCGATTTGATCCTGAATGGAGATGTGCGTCTCTTCTTGAAAAAAAGTCTTGTAATGTTTGTGAGCCTCTTGTTTTATGTCCTTTGTCTGGTGAGCGATACTCCCATCCTCTGCCTCAATATCCCAAATGTACTTTTTATTTCTGCGCTGGTTGGCAAAACGATGGAAGAACCGAGTATTGTTGTCACCACTAGAGAGCCAGAGCACTCTACTCTTAAGTCGCCATCTGTTCTCTTCTGCCTGGAGAATGTGGAGTCGGTTTGTCTCTAATGTATTAATTTTTGCTCCAAAATCCGTCTGCTGGTCAATGCGTGCCCTTTGTCTGTATAAAAAGGATAGTTGATTTTCAATTCTGTTCAATATGGCTGTGTCCTGTGATTTTTTTGCTTTCAGCCAATTGATTGTAAGTGCTCTTGGGCTCTTTAATTTTCTAACCAGGTTACCCTGTGCGTCCCCTGGTAGCAAGTGGGAAGCGTCAGTCCAGGCCTTTTTGACTAATTGGTCGAAAGTGGGCTCCAGCAACCAGGCCGAGTTGAACTTGAACGAGTAGCTCATCCCCAATTTTGCTTGTCCAAGCTGGAGGCAGATGGGAGTATGGTCGGATAGGTATGGCAAGTCGATCCAGGCCCGGGCCGTGTGCAAAGGATTTAGCAAGTCTTCTGAAATTAATAAATGATCCAGGTGTTTTTCAATACTGTGGGAGTTCGATCTTCCATTATGCCAAGTGGATAGTAATTCAGCTGGTGCCAAGTCCACTAATGCATTTTTTGTGAGTAGCGATGTGAAGAAGGTCGCTAGAGTGTCAATTATTGCACTGTCGCCCCAGATCTTCGTTGAGTTTAGCATGAAGTTCAAATCGCCCGCAATAATGAGATCTTTAATAGCCAGTAGGCCCAGGTGGTCAAACTTTTCCCAAAATTGTCTGCGGTTCAGACAGGGGCCATATGTATTGAGCAAGTTTATGGTGGTGTTGAGTTCAAAATAGGTGCCGGAGAGAAAACAAACAACACATTAAATACATGAAGAGTACTTGTCTCCTTGGGCATGATGGAAATATTAACTGTATAGTTAAAAAAAACTAATGTTATATACTATTGGAGGCTCCTTGGGCATGATGGAAATATTAACTGTGTAGTTAAAAAAACGAATGTTATATAGTATGGGAAGCAATATAATAACACTAAAATTGATAAATAAATTACTTCAAAATTATATTCAATATACTTTGTTCTTAGTCTCAAAATTATAATAGTTAAAATTTGGAAAGTTTAAATGACTCAAAATTATATTCAGTATATTTTATTTTTACTCTCAAAATTATAATTATAATGGTTAAAGTTTGGAAAGTTTTTTTAATTAGTAATTTTGGTATTTTAGTTAAATTTAAATTTGTGATTTTTATTATGGTATGTAGAAACAATTTATATTTTGGTTAAAAATTATGTTGATATTTTTTTATTTTTATTTTCTAATTTGTTGATGATAAATGAAATATACACTCTAAACTATGAAACAATTGTAAATTCTAATCTATTATATATTTAAAAGATTTATCACAACAAAGAAGTTTATATTTTATTATTGTATTCTACTATCAAATGTTCCATGACAAATAATTTGGTCATCAAATTCTAATTTTAATATATATATATATAAAATAAAAATAACTTTATAAACAACCTCAAAATACAACATATATCATTTAAATCCAACAAAAGACAGGGTTATGAGCAACTTCACAATCCAACATATGCTATCCAAATTAAACAATTAAAAAGAAAGGATGTAATAATTTCAACCAAAGTTTTTACATCTATTAAAATTAAGTAAATAAGAAAAAGAATAAAAATAAGTTAAATGTGTGGTAATCATATGTATTTTTAAATGATAGTCAAAATTTAGCTATTATTCTCAAAATTTCAAATTTTGCTTTACTTTTTATAGATTGGAAATATATCACTACATTATTAAACTGTTAAAAAATATATAGACTATTTCAATAAAGAAAAAAAAAGAAAGATCACTACATTATTAAAAATTATATAGACTATTTCAATAAAGAAAAAAAAGAAAGATCACTACATTATTAAAGTCATTCATTCCAACCAATTATTGAAAAATATTGTAAGAAAATTAAAAGTTGCTATATTATTAGAAATATTCCGATTCCAACATCAATATAGTAACTTTATGCATATACTAATACTTAATGTTAAATCAATATATTAACCAATAGATTTAGAAATTAAAAAAAAACTCATTAAAACTAAAGATTGTTGATTTGTTTTGATATTGAAATTACAACACTTAATGACACCAGTTGGAAATTGGACCATGTGCATTATTAGCGGTTGGTACTTATTTTTTGGTTCAAAGGTTTTAAGTCTTTTTTACTTTTTTCCATGTATATTTTTCCCTTCAATTTTCTCCAAAATCTTTTTAAGTATATTGTTAATGCACTTATGTCAAATCATTGGAGTGTATTGTTAAGGTACTTCACTAAGGAACTAATACTAGGGGTGAACTCCTAGCCTTGTGGTGTATTTTAGTTTTGGCATGCTATAAAAAGGTAACAAAGTTACAACTGGTAGATAACTCAAAGATTATTATTGATTGGTTTGCTAATAAAAACAATCTATAAGTGATCTCTGTGCAGCCTTGAATGACAAAAATTCCGGTGAGTGGAAGTTTTCAACAACTTAACCCTCAACACATATATAGAACTTATAACAATATATTTACATCACAACTTAAAACATATATAAAGTATAATGTAATATGATCAGAACTTACATTACATCCCTTTAGTCTTGTAAAAAGTTTTGTTCTAGATGATAGGTTTTGTAAAAAAATATTTATATTTTCTAATAAACATTTTTTCTTACTAAAAAAAAAAATACTATGTCAAAGTTTATTTAGAAAAAAAAACAATTTTTTTTCAATATCAATATTAAATCAAATTAAATAATTATGAAACTTTTTAATATCAATGTTCCACCAAGATGGGGATGGGGGGACGAGGGTGCGGGGGGACGCACAAGGGGGACTTGACGTGAGTACCCCCAAATTTTAGGGATTTTTGGGGAAATGGGGGACGGGGGACGTCACATATATAATATAAAAAATTTTAAAAATAAAATTTTAAAAATAAAAATAATAATGATAAATTTCAACAATAACATAAATTAGTAGATTGAAAAGGGACTAAATAGTAAATAATCAATACTAACAACTAAATACTAACAATAACATAAATCTCAACAACTAAATACTACTAAATTAGTAAATTGAAAATTCAAATTTGTAAATGATATAAAGTTATAAACTATTAAACACGATTCAAAATTCAATTCAAATTCAGTAATGGAATACATTGATTCATAAATCATAAATGGAAGTTGAAACATAAATAGTAAAATAATAAATATTGATACATTGATTTAAAAATTAAATTTATCATTCATCATTCT
>WSFP011475597.1:0-17032 GCA_009831015.1 Picea engelmannii
TGATTTTCAGGGGCTTCCAATGGCCAAATTCTAGAGTTTCCACTTGTAACAATCATCCATGAGGTAGTTCCAACATGTTCCCCACTCATGGAGTCATGGTCAGTTGATTTCAACATGGTTGTTCCATTTGTCTTCCAAAAATAATTATAAAATATTTTGTTTCATACAAGTGTCATAGTCAAGTAGTTAGTTGGGTCAAATCAAATCTTTCTCCAACAGTCATAATCATTAATTACAATTAACCAAATTGAAAATTTGGAATTTCCATAAATGACAAAAAAAATTCAATTTCGAACTTACCAAAAACAAAATAATTTTCCCAAAAAATTTCAAATTCAAAAATAATTTATTTTTGAGGATGTTACAAAACACGTTTAGTATTGGATCCTTAGTTAATAATTTTTCATTCATTTCTTCAATATTTATGGATATGTGAACAACATAAATCTAACAACCTTTCCTCGAATTCCTTTTTAATTGTAAAGTGGATATTTGTCTTACCATCATTCCCCGTGGTATTCCTTTCACTTTTTTTGTTTTTTTCCAAAATCACCTATATAGTCCAAAGTCTTATCATGATAGTTTACAAGAGATGAATGTTTCTCCAACTAATATATACCAATGAGAAAATCATAATACCCTAATGGTAAACTATTTATATCTAATCTAATATCCATTCCATCCATCTTTATTGCATAATCTTTTACCATTTCAACAAATTTTCTTTTTCTTCTTGTAGCTAATTGAACTAGCCAATATTTTTATGTTTGACTTTTTCCTCTTTACATTTTTCTACGAGTGTAGCTGAAATATAACTAAAAATTACACGAGGGTCTATTAATATAGAAACAATTTTCTAATTTAACATACTTTCTATCTCCACCATGGAATATTGGTGGTTAGCTTGCCAATTTTCCAAGGAAGCATTGATTTTGTGAATACTTAGAGTAATATCATTTACTATTGTCGCTTCCTAAATGTTGTGTACTACCTGATTTTTTTCTTTTTTAAATGAAAATTTAGTGCATGTGAGGTTCTTTACAACCCCAACATTGAATAGGTTCCCAAACTATCTCACTAATTGTCTTGTTCTTAAAATCTGTAGGTTCATTGATGTTCTGAACTAACACACTTTGTTGTCCAACAATTGCTTTTTTCCTAACTAGTGCACTATGCGATGGTTGTCGATGATGTTTAAATTTTTTTTTTTTTGGATCAAAATTATCCTTATATTTGTGCTTCCATGACTTTGCATTTTCATTTCTTTGTTTAAATTGATTAAATCATAGTTTAATATGCCTTATTATTTCATCCATGGTCTTTGGATTAAAAAATTCAATTTTGTACTTATATGATTCAAACAAAAAAACTCATGAACCTCTGAACTTTTACCTTCTCCTCACGGAGATAAGGTACACATCTCATAAAATTCACAAATTTATTCATAATGTCTTCAATGGACATCTGTCATAGGTTAAGATCATGGAAATATTTGGGCTTTTCATCATAATATCGCTATGTAAAATATTTATGTTTCAAATATTTCTTGACAATTTAAAGAATTTTTTTATTAGACTAAAGATAAATTCAACAATGGAATAATAGAATGGAATAAAGTAGAAAACAAATTACCACGAGACTATCTCCAGGCATAATGATGGTTTATTATCGTTAGTATTAGTGTACTAATCCAAAAAATAAAAAAAATATTCACTTAATAAATTGTAATGCACTACTTAATATTTTTTTTTTAATGAAAAAAATATTCACTTAGAACCTAGAGAAGGGAGAATAAATTAAGGCATGTGCACAATGTGCGCATGAAATTAATAAAAATGATTTTTAAATAAAATGAAATTAATTCATGAAAGAATGTGTTGTCAATATAAAATTAATATTCTAAGTCAATCAACCTCTAAATCCTAACTAAGAGAAGAACTCTAATCAACCTCCAACTCTAAATTAGTTAGAGGACACAATAAAAGAGGAATTGAGTTACTAAGGGACAACTAGGAGAAAATCTAGGAACTAATTGAGGATTTTGAGGGAAAATGCATAATTATTTAAATTAAAAATGATTAATCATGTGCAACTTTGGAAAAGTGTGACATGTGTTGGTAGTGAATAATCTCGAATTAAATTATTAAAAATTGTTTATTTGTGCATGGATGAACAAGTATCAAGGAATTTTTTATTATAAAAAGAATGGTGAGAAGGAGGGAAGGTACCCTATTGTTGGATGAATAAAATGATGTTAAAATTTTTATTGACTAAATTTACTTGTGTGAGTTGGGGTGTAAACTTGTAAAACTTGATCTAGTTTTGGATATGATATTTTGTGTGTGATCCCTTCCCAGATAGAATAAGGGGAAGAAGATTACCGTGAGCGTTGACTGAAAAATACTAGTAAGATCCTTGAATTAACAAGAGATACTTGGATACTTGGATTAACAAGCCTAAGTAAGGAGTATGAGCGCAACACCTAAAGTTGAATATCATCAACAATTCCTTATTTTTCAGGTGATAATACTCAATTGTTATATTTGTTGGTTAATCAAGTATATTGATTAGTTATTGAATAAGCATGTGCATTGAATTTTATTTGAGTTATATTTTTGTATATAGTAGTATTATTTAAAAGAATAATCACATGGATCGAATGGTGGAGACGATAAATTATTCTTGAATTTACCTGTACCTTTAGAATTCTTGCATAGACAGAAGACTGAAAATGATATATGTTTCATGTAATTACTTGTATTTTTATAAAAAGTCGTGCATGGATTTAAATTTGAAGCGACATTATGTTCTTGTAGGAATTTTATGTTATAAGATTAAAATTAGAAAGTACATGATTTAATAACCTATGTTAATAAATTTTATCAAGTTATAATATTGTGGATGGGGATTTGTATATTGTGCAAGAGATATTTATTTAGGTACACGGGTATAATGTTACTTTGGATGCCTCAATAGTAAAGTTACATACAATTATCAATTATTAATATATTGTGTGTGCTTACACTGAATATTTAAATTAAACGAGTTGATACATACACTTGTTGATCGTCTAAGCAAAGGTTGTTACTTATACGTGTATAAAATAAAGTGAAGTGATTGTTGAATCCTTGGAGCGTAATTTAATTACGGGCAAATTTTTTTCCATATATAAGGTTGACCATATGTAGATAACACCTTAATTTTCTTGTTGTGTTCTAGATGGACCATTGTTTGAGTGTGATTTTTTCTATGATTTAGTAAATTGCAAAACAATGTATAGAAGTTCAGTGCACGTGAGGCATGTTACTAAATGATACTTGAAAATGTAAGTATTTTAATCAAGTTGAACTTATTTTTAGGATTTTACTTACTACTTCTTGATCAATTTTGTTAGGTTTTTACATATGGTATCGAATCACGGTTCTATTCTGTGACATAAGGCTTGTTATGAATTTCAATGCAGTTTTAGTCTAAATTAAGATATATTGTTAATATCAATTGAAATTCTTTCATACAGGTATCATGGTTATAGGACAAAGAATGAGTAGACGTTTAGGGTGCGGGAGGAAGAGGTATGCATTCTTCAAGTACACCCACACCTCAGGGATATGCTCCACAAGGAGATGAACAAACTTCTAAGCAAGAGAAAATGGTAGTGGGTTATGTCATGGGTATGATGAGGTATTTTCAAAGGATGTCAAAGGTGCTGATAAATCACCTTGATCGTGATCAAGGACGGAGTTGTGTGCCCAATGAGTGTTCTCAACAACCTCCTGTAGTTCGTGATAGTATTCATAGATAACTCGAGAAGGTTAAATTTCTCGATTTTCGGGTTTTGACAGACAGTTTAGCCGCTAAAGCTTGGCTGGAGAATATGGGAATGTTCTTTGCATTATGTGATTACACCTCCAACATGAGGTTACGTATCACAGTATTTCTGCTGAAATGGAGTGCCCTTCTTTGCTGGAAGATGCTCTTGCCAAAGTTAAATATGGTCGTAGAAGATGTGTCTTGGGAATTGTTTGATGAACGATTCCTTGAGAATTACCTTTTTGACGAGTTCATTGAGCACCATCTTATTGAATTCAACGCTTTACAACAGAGAAGTCATATATTACCTGAGTATGAGTCTAGATTCATGGAGTTTCTCATTTATGCTCTGCATCTACGCCGTGAAAAGTTAAAGGTGAATAAGTTTGTTTTTGGTCTCAAGTACAACATTCATGCTAAGGTGAGGATCCTCATGCCTCAAAATTTGCATGATGGAGTACATGAAGTTTTTATCACTGAAGAAGAGTTGAATAGTGGGGGTTAGGGTAGGACTCCTTCCAGGAAGATAGGAAAAACGCCACTTAGAGCACCACAACAACAGACACCTCTCAGAGAGGTTTTTAGGCACTGTGATACACCCAAAGGACTTGTATTTTATACACCATGTAGATAGACTACCAACCAGAGGACTTCATATGGAGCACCACCGCAACATCAACCATGATGTCCTCAACAAGAACAACAATTTATATCTATTCTGAAGAACAGATCGGGGCCTTAGAACCCTAGACCAACATATGCTTCCTTTGGAACTAGGAGCATTGACCCTAAGATTAGATGTAGGACTTGTGGAGAGCCACACTACCAGAGAGATTGTCCTATTGAGAAAGAAAGAGTTGTCGAAAGACATACGAAAGTGGGATATTTGGGCAAGGCCCATAATATTCATGCAGTGGTGAACAACCGTCAGGCAGAGCATCAATCCACAATGCTCGATACTTTAGGTATGATAACAGATAAACAATTTAGTGTTTTGATAGATCCAGGAGCTACTAAGAGTTTTTTATCTAGTGCTGCACTTAAAATAATTAGGGTGAAGTGTAATGTACCTCAAAATTTACATGTAAAAAAAAAAAACTTTATTTAATTATTCTTTTTATTGGGTAATTTGAGTTGATACTGTGTCTTTAAAGTTCAGTCAATCGTCAACCATGATGTACAACAGTCCTTTGCCTTTACGACTCTAACCGATTTTTATCATATTGTCACCTCTTCCTATTTTGGTACTGAGTTATATAAGCGATCATAGGTACATAGCTATGGATACCTTGTTTCTATCTACAACCTGGTAATACCCACCCTTTCGTTTCTCAAAACCCACTTTATGTTAAGGGGTATAACTACTTAGAACCAACTAAACCATAAAAGCAAAGGTCCTAGGTGTGAGGTCTTATGATAAATGACCTTGTATACATGTTATTACAATGTCTAAGAGAAAAAGTTATCACCATTCGACATACTTTTAAAACAAACTCTTTTGGGGTAAAAATCGAACACTGACCATACAAAAGAAAAAGTGCGAGTGGCTAAACCTCGAGTAGGATATGGTTAACGTAAAGGTAGTTGGGATTCAACGTATAACTATGTAACCAGGTGATAAAAGAATTAACCCTACATAGGCCATTTGGGTTCCTTGCCATAAATTCTCTGAGCAACACAACCGGTTGGAACCCTCTCATCTTAAAGGCTTGTCTGCAACATTAATGGCGCTCTGAGTTAAGTCAAATTGTTACAGAGTTCGACCGGCGTGCCCAATGAAATGTCGGCACTTACCATTTGTTCACATGGCTAGGTACGATCCCACTCATCCTCCATTACTCCATACAAAGGTTATCCCATAGTTCTCACTTCATTCCAGTCTTGGATTGGTGAAGGAAAAAGGAATTCTCCCGACTAAACTTTGTTTTTGATTTCTGTCTTAGCAACGTGGTCATGCTTCTGTGAAATTGGATCCTTGCTCCAAGTGGGAGAGCTCTTGGCAGCAGACTCCTCGACGGACCACCCTGTAAGTGGTAATTCGACTTGGCTGTCATTTCTATTCAGGTTTCTTTCTGTCTCATCGAGTAGTTTTTGGTAACTTCAGTACACAAGCAGATCCTTGGTAGCATTCTTGTTTTATATTGTTGTTAAAAAAAATAGTAAAAAGGAAAAGGGGGTGCTCTTAGTAGGGTTTAGGGTTCTCGTAGTTTATCCTCTCTCTCTACTGGCTTCCCTGTCGAGCCGAGCCATATTTCTCCCGTGGAAGGTCTTATCCCAATGTCTGTAGATATGCACATCTGAGATATTCTATTTATTTATTTTCTTAACTGAAAACTTTCGTATTGGTTGTGGCTCCCTTCGTCGGTTAATACTTAGTTGACAGTGTACATAACCAGCTTTTCCTGTTTGTAATAGACCTCTCAGTACAGTGCGAAACTAAATAAAAGGTCCTGTGTTTAAATATTAAATTCATTGGTATTATTATGCCGATTATAGGGGTCATCCTAAAGTCCAGAGGCAGATTAATCCTTTCTGTTTAAATTTAAACTGTTATAATGGATTAATGTTACTATTGCGTTACGCTCATTATACGCATGTTATCCCTGTTTATGATTTTACTTTGGGTTAAAAGATGGTATTCGTCACTAATGATGGGACCCTTTGTTATGTGAGGGTACCCATCAGGGAGGCACGAGCTCCTCTTCCCTCCTCGGTCTGGGAGCACACCAGTTTTAGCGCAAATGGCAAAGGATATAAAATCTGCTATCACAATTAAGTTTTTTTATTTCGTTCTGTTCTTTTTAAATGGTTGTGTTATTATTTGTCGGATACATTTTCTTATTGTTTCACCTTGTTTCGTGCAGAGTGTGCTCACCCCGTGGAAGGGGAATTCCCTCTTCACTCTTCCAAGAGGTACTCGAGTTCCAACTATGAATAACACTCTGTCTAAGTTATTACGACTCGTTCTTAATATTGTGAAGATCTTTCATTTTTTTCAGTTCTGTGTTAGTTGTTTTAAGGGTACACCCTAATTTTGTATTAAAGACTGGTACATTGAAAGTGCGTCAAGCTTGCACTTGATTGGATTCGTGATATCCATACCGCCATTTCTTTAAATGATTAAGAACAATGTATTGGGTTTTAATTTGTTGTGGATACTATAGAAGTAACAGGATTCAGAACTGATGTTTCTGTGTTTAACATTCTCTTCTAATTTTTTTCGAAAGTTCGGTTTGTCAAACAGAGTTGAATTTCATTTCTTGATTTGTTCTAGTTAATTTCCTAGAATTAATTACAAAATCCTCTCTAAAATGATTTAATCATGTATAGTAATGCACCTACAACTAGCATAGAAGTATTGTGGTTAAGGGAGGTTCACTCTCACTGGTACTGTGCGCTTGTACTAAAAAAAAATCCTCCGAGTTTTGTTGAAGTTTGGGCACTTATTTCTGTTATACAAACAAAATGGCAATGGTAGGAGTTTATCCTGTGCCTCGCTTTCCCCACTCGTGACTGTTTTCCCTCATGTATTTTACTTTACTCGTTCATATTATATACCCTAACTTATATTGCACCATAAATACACTATGTAATTTATATTTTGACTTCTGTTCCTATTTCCAGCCATTAATCTAGCATTTGGTCGATCTCACACAAGAATGAAGTCAGTTTGTTCCGGCGCTGATAATACTAAACCATACTACAGTATCTATGCTCCAACGCTTATGTATTGGGGTCTGTGGATTTTGCTGGAATATTTTCCTGCGAGTAGGTTTATACACATAAATATATTACCCGACTCTATTTATAGTTGATTTTGCTTCAGCGTCACTGTATCGTTTATAAAGATTACCCACTATATAACATGTCTCTGTTCATATTATACCTATATAGATCTACATGTATGTCGATCATAATCTCAGTGTTGCAGAATATATTTTCCTATAGTTTGAACTTGTATACTTATTAATGAAGGTTCATTGTATACTAGTATCTACAGAAATATAATTTCACCATAAGGAAATGGTATGCTCGGCTACCAATTACACTAAACAAGCAAATCAATTTTCCTTTTGTTCAACAGATTTAAAATGAGGAAGGTAGCTATAGACTGTAGTCATCGAACAACCTTTGTCTATGTTTTGGATGCATGCTAACTTGAAGGATTTCACTATATCCATAACCAATTCACTCGACAGAGATAGAGATATTGAAATTTGGTACAGGAAAATAACACACAACAATTATATGATTACTTAAAACAAACAACTAGGAACTACTTCACTACATATTTAACATGTTCAGCACCATAGACATAAAAGCATTCGAACAGGTAGGGGTTAGAGTAGCATATATGAACTAAACTGGTGGAAAAACAAAGGGAACAACCACGTTCCTCCCAACCATAGAACCGAGCAGGCAAGGTCACTTGCACGGTTCACCCCCTAGCTTGATCATGAATCCATGAGGGAAAACTTGGAAACCCCTCTTCCGCAATATCCTTTGAACCAGTAGCTCCCCTTGACTTACACCCATTCAGTGTTCATAACAACAATGAAAAAAAATCAATAGTTTTCCTCTCCATCATACTTGGCAGCGTCCTGCCTCCTCACATATGCTTATTTATCCATTTGCCTAGGTCTTTTCCCTCCTTTGGGAATTTTCGTAGCTTTCTAAATCCCTGATTTTCAGGGGCTTCCAGTGGCCAATTCACTGATCTGCCACTTGTAAAAATCATCCCAGAGGTAGTTCCAACATGTTCCCCTCTCATGGAGTCATGGTCAACTAAAATTTAACATGGTTGTCCCCTTTGTCTCCTGCAATCAATATAAAATATTATGTTTTTCATACAAGTGTCATAGTCCAATATCTAGTTGGGACAAATTAGATCTCTACCCAACAGTCAAAATCATTTATTACAATTATAAAATACGAAATTCAGAATTGCCATAAATGGCAAAAATTTTCCAATGTCGAATTTACTAAAAACGGAAATAAATTTCCAGCAATTTAAATTTTAAAAATATTTTTATTTTATTTATTTTTATTTTTGGGGGGGGATGTCACATCCTTTCCCCATTAAATTAAACACTGTCCTCAGTGTTCGTTCCTTTCCTGGAAGAGGATTGGATGAGATTTCCGCAAATCTCCTTACAACTCCCACGTGGTCTCCTCAGGGCTAAAGTGCTTCCATTGCACCTTTACCTGAGCGACGGCCCTGTTCCGAAGTGTTATTTCTCTCCGGTCCAAAATGCACAAGGGTTCCAACCAGAAATCACATTCGGGTTCCACCTGCACCAAGTTCCAATCAATCATATGAGTAGGGTCATGAATATACTTTTTCAACAATGAAACATGAAATACATTATGAATTCTTAGATTAGCTGGAAGTGCAAGTTGGTATGCTACGGGTCCAATTCCAGCTAGTATCTTGAAGGGCCCACAAAACCTGGGTGCCAACTTGGCATAACTCCCTAACTTCAACGAGCTTTTTCAGGCTTTGACTTTCAAATAAACATGGTCTCCTGCCTGAAATTCCAAGTGCCTTCTTTTCTTATCTGCATAACTCTTCTATCGGTCCTATGCTTCTTTCAAGTTCTGTTGTACCTTTCTAACCATGTTCTCCATTTCTTGGATCATTTCACGTCTCACCGTGAGTCTGTTAGCTAGGTTATCCAAGCTAATTGGCATCATACATTTTCTGTCGTACAGTATTTCGAAAGGGCTTAACTTAACCAAAGTTTGGTACCCATTGTTATATGCAAATTCTACCAAGTGGAGATAGTCTTCCCACTTGTTTGGTTTTGTTCTTACATACATGCGGAGCATATCCTCCATGATTTGGTTTGTCCTTTCGGTCTCTCCATCCGTTTGTGGATGATAACTTGTACTGAATTTTAAGTTGGTATTGAGCCCTGCAAACAATTCCTTCCAAAAGGCGGATGTGAATTTTACATCTCTATATGAAATCACCATTTTAGGAATAGCATGTAGTCTAAAGATTTCTTTCATGAATATTTCAATAATGTTTATAGCTTTAAAAGTAGACTTTACAGGAATAAAGTGTGCAGACTTACTGAGTTTATTGATTAAAAACATGATAGAGTCATTCTATTTCTGAGTTTTAGGTAAACCTTTTATAAAGTCGAGTGATATAGTCTCCCATTTCCATTCTGGTACTGGCAATGGCTGTAATAGGCTAGCTAGATGCTGGTGCTCAGCCTTAACCTGCTGACAATATTGGCACCTTGCCAAATATTCTACTATTTCGCCCTTCATACTAGGTCAATAAAATAGTTTTCTAAGTGTTGTTATCATTTTTTGGTAACCTGGGTGGCCAGAATACGGTTTCTTATGCACTTCGTCCAAGATTGTTAATTTTAACTTGACGGAATTTGGTATGTAAAGTCTATTTTTAAATCGTAGCAGTCCCTTCTTGTCAATACTTAGATCTGGTTTATCTGAGTTCACAATGTTGTTCAATAATTCTACCATTATTTTAGTATAGTTTTCGTCATCAATAACTGTCGTCTTTATTCTTTCTTCTAGATCACTTTCTACCCTGCTAGTATTCATCTCAAATAACCCATGGATTCTTCTACTTAAAGCGTCTACTACTTTATTTTCCTTTCCCTTGATATGTCTGACCTCAAAGTCGAATTCGCTCAAGAAGGCTAACCACCTTGCCTGCCTTGCGTTAAGATATGGCTGGTTAAACAAATATTTCACCCCGCTATTGTCCATTAATAATAGGAATCTTCTGCCCATTAGGTAGTGTTGCCACATCTTTAGAGCGTGTATTACTGTTGCCAACTCTAAGTCATGAGTGACGTAATTACGCTCGTGTTCTTTTAATTTCCGAGACTCATAACAGATGGCGTGTCCTTCCTGAGTTAGGACACCACCTAGTCCTTCTTTACTTGCATCAACACATACGGTGATGTCTTTATCTAGGTCTACTATTTTCAATATGGGTGTCGTTGTCAATAATTCCTTGAGTTTGTTGAAGCTGTCTTGACACTTCTCTGACCAGTTAAACCTGGTTTATTTCTTTTGTAACGATGTGATAGGGTAGGATATCTTGGAAAACCCTTCTATAAACCATCGGTAATATCCGGTGATTCTCATGAACGACCATATATATGCTACATCCTTAGGTACCAGCCATTCCATAATGGATTTCATCTTTTTTGGGTCTACGACAATGCCCTTTGCTCTATGTTTTGTAGTCATCGAACAACCTTTGTCTATGTTTTGGATGCATGTTAACTTGAAGGATTTCACTATATCCGTAACCAATTCACTCCATAGAGACAGAGATATTGAAATTCAGTACAGGAAAATAACACACAACAATTATATGATTACTTAAAATAGACAACTAGGAACTACTTCACTATAGATTTAACATGTTCAACACCATAGACATAAAAGAATTCGAACAGGTAGGGGGTAGAGTAGCATATTTGAACTAAACTCACAGAAAAATAAAGGGAACAACCACGTTCCTCCCAACCATAGAACCGAGCAGCCAAGATCACTTGCACGGTTCACCCCCTAGCCTGACCATGAATCCATGAGGGAAAACATGGAAACCCCTCTTCTGCAATATCCTTTGAACTAGTATCTCCCCTTTCTTTACACCCATTCAGTGTTCATAATAGCAAGGAAAACAAATCAATAGTTTTTCTCTCCAGCATACTTGGCAGTGTCCTGCCTCCTCACATATGCTTATTGATCCATTTGCTTAGGTCTTTTTCCTCCTTTGGGAATTTTCGCAGCCTTCTAAATCTCTGATTTTTAGGGGCTGCCAGTGGCCAATTCGCTGATTTTCCACTTTTAAAAATCAACCTAGAGGTAGTTCCAACATGTTCCCCTCTCATGGAGTCATGGTCAGCTAAAATTTAACATCGTTGTCCCCTTTGTCTCCTGCAATCAATATAAAATATTATGTTTTTCATACAAGTGTCATAGTCCAGTATCTATTTGGGACAAATAATATCTCTTCCCAACATTCAAAATCATTTATTACAATTATAAAATCCGAAATTTGGAATTGCCATAAATGGAAAAAAATTTCCAATTTCGAATTTACTAAAAACGGAAATAAATTTCCAGCAATTTAAATTCTAAAAATATATATATATTTTTAATTTTTTTATTTTGGGGGATGTCACATGAAGGTAGTCGAACGCGATGAGTTTAGATATGTAGAAATGGCATCTGGTGCCAAGAAAAAAGTTGGAGGAAAAATTAAGGATTGTAACATTAACTTGGGTGATTTCGTCACAAATGTTAACCTTTGTGCCACAACATTGGGATCTGACGACATAGTGATTGGAATGGATTGATTAGAATCGCACAATGTGATACTTAACTGCAAGATGAAGAGATTAAACTTAGTTGATGATTTGGGACAAAGTAGAGTGATCGTAGGAAGAATTCAAGGAGTATCGCTAAGATTTATTTCTTCCATACAATTATAGAAAAGTATGCGCAAGGGATGTAAGTTGTATGCCATATTAGCGTTTAATGAAAAGGTGACACATAAATATTGGAAGACTTTCCATTAGTATAGGAGTTTGTCGATGTTTTTCCTGAAGAACTATCAGGTTTATTGTCGAATAGATAATTGAAATTTACTATAGATATAAAACTTGGAACAAAAACAATTGCTAGAATGCCATATCAAATGTCGACACCTAAATTGCAAGAGTTAAAGATGCAACTAATGGATTCATTGGATTTCGGACTTATACATACAAGTGTATCATCGTGGGGTGCTCCAACGATTTTTGTAAGAAGCAATGATGGATCATGGAGGCTTTGCATTGACTATCGTCAATTAAACAAAGCCATGATCAATAATCAATACCTGTTACCGAGAATTTATGACTTATTTGATCAAATGAAGGGAGAGACCATATTTGCAAAGATTTATTTGAGATCATGATATCACTAGGTGTGAATCAAAGAGGAAGACATTCCTAAAAGAACGTTTAATACAAGATTTTGAAATTATGAATTTATTGTTTTACCTTTTGGATTGACAAATGCCCCAGGTGTATTTTTGAGTTTAATGAATAGGTTATTATGTGAATATTTGGAGAAGTTAATACAATTATTTATTGACAATATATTGATTTACTCTTGGACAAGAGTGGAACATGATGAAAACTTGATATTAGTTTGGCAGTGTTTAAGAGAAAACAAGTTGTACGACAAGTTGTCAAAGTGTTCTTTTTTATCAAATATAGATTCACTATTCAGAACACATTATTTATGGAGAAGGTACCATTGTGGATCCAGTGAAGGTAGAGGCTATTATGGAATGTCCATCATTGAGGAACGTATAAGAAGTACATAGTTTTATGGGATTAGGAGGTTACGATCGATGTTTTGTCAAAGATTTTTCAAAAATAGCAAATCCAATTACAAAACTGCAAAAGAAGAATAAGATATTCATATGGTCAAAGAAATGCGTGGAAAAATTTCAAAATCTTAAACAATTATTAACAACAACATCGATACTGAATGTCCTAAATATGGATAAAGGATTCCTTGTATGCATTGACACATCCAAGGAAGGATTGGGAGGATTATTAATACAAGACGTTCGAGTTATCGATTATATTTAAAGGAAACTAAGAAGCCATGAAGATAATTATGCAACACATGATTTCGAATTATTGGTGATTTTTTACGACTTTCGATTTTGGAGACAATACCTTATTGGACGAAAATTCAAATTGAAAACTGATCGTGGTAGATTGCAACACATTTTTACTCAGAGTGACTTGAACGCATGAAAAATACATTGGTAAATTTTTTTAAGTGAGTATGATTTTGAAATCACGTTGATCCAGGTGGATATCAGTGGCCACCCACCTTTTCCAACTGGCCCAAGACATGTTTCTGGCAATTTTGGTAATTTACTATTTTTAGCAGTTTTTTCAGGTCCTGAACTTCCGGGGCCATTTTGAGGCCCTAAACGATGTTTTTTTGGGTATGTTTCTCTTGTGAAATACCAATTGCGATGTTATTTTGTCTTAAGTGTTGTAGGCCTCATATATATCTTTCCAACGAGCTATCATACACCTAAAATGGAGATCGTATGCAAAAGTTACGACCCCGGGAAGTTGATGCACCAACTTACCCAAACGGGGCCCACATGACTTTTGGCGCTTCATCTCCTAGGGTTAGGTTTTTGGATGTCTAGGACTTTTGGCATTCATGTTTATTGTAAAAGGGCCTTCAGAGCCTCATTGTAATCATCTTATTGCGAATGCGAGTAGCCGTCACATCTCTTCTCAGAGATAAGTTGCCACCATTCTAGCGAGTCTTTCACTCTGTATTTTTACAGTCTCTGTACATTTCTTTCATTAATAGAAATCCTATATTACTATATATCTGTGTTTATGGTTGCATCTCTAATACATTTATGTTATATTATTGAATATTTGTGATATCTCTGTGCATTTCCTTATTATATCTCCCCTCTCATTTCGCGCTGAAAATAATCCGGATCACACGTACATTAAAGGAAAAATTAATAGAGTAGAAGATGCGTTGAGTCGAAGACCACATATTTTCTCATTAATGCCCATAAATACGAATCTTTGAGAAAATATATTAGCATTACATATTGATGACGAATGGTACAAGGAAGTAAAATATAGTATAGGACAAGAAACCATGATGATACCTAGATATGAGAGATATTATTTGGATAGTGACATGCTACTAATGTGTAATGGCAATATTTATGTACCACCAAAAGATGAATTGAGAAAGATAATTTTAATCAAATATCATTGAGCAATGTATATGGGTCATCCTGGAGTCACAAAGATGAAGACATACCTTAAAAATTTGTTATTTTAGAAGGGAATGGAAATTGATATAGTTAACTATTAGGCAATTTGTCTTGAATGCCGACAAGTGAAGGATGAACATAGACATCTAACAGGATCATTACATCCATATGAAATTCCCGAATTGAAATGGGAAGTTATATCGATGTATTTTATTGTTGGATTGCCATTGACAACAAGGAGACACGATTCTATTTTTGTAGTCATCGACACTATGATGAAGAGTGAATTTTATTCCAGTTTGTATGATGTATCAAACATCAAACATAGCTATAATTTTTGTTAACAAAATTGTGAGATTGCATGGTGTACCGAGAAAGGTAATATTTGATCAAGGATCGGTATTCACTGGATGTTTTTGGACTAGTTTCCAAGAGGCTTTGGGAACACATTTGAATTTTAGTACAACATATTAACCCAACATATATGGATAAACTGAAAGAATGAATCAAATTCTAGAGGTTATGCTTCAAATATATGTGATGGATCAACAAAAAATATGTGAAGAACTTTTACTATTCCTAGAATTTGCATACAACAACAGTTATCAGAGTAGGATAAAGATGGTACCTTTTCAGTTTCTATACAAAAGACTGTGGAGGACATCTTTGAGTTGGGATCAACTAGAGGATAGGGACATGGTGGGACTACAAGTGATTCAATCAATGGAATATTAGATGCAATCCATAAGGAAAAGGATTATGGAAGCACAAGGCCAAAAAAATATTTATACAAATGTGCATGATATAAACCGCAATTTTGAGGATGGTGATAAAGTGTTTTTATGGGTGACTTCACACAAGACTTCGATTAAGTTTGGAAAGGGTACTAAACTCTTTCCAAGGTTTGTGGGACCTTTCAAAGTAGTAGAAAAGAAAGGGCTTGTGGCTTATCGATTTTCCTTACCTAATTCTTTGAGGTGTATGCACGATGTGTTTCATGTTTGAATTTTACGTCATTATATTTCATATCTGTCACATGTTATTGACTCGAGTTCATTGCAGGTATCGAATGAGGATTCTCTCATAGTGGAGCCAATCCAAATACTAGACCATCGCACATGACAACTACGATGTCGAGTAGTTTATCAGGTGAAGGTCTAGTGGGACAATTATAGTCCACATTCTATCACTTGGGAGGACACATATGAGATTCATTGACAATTTCCTTATTTATTTTGATAGTATGATATATAGGTTAGTACCAACTATATTTATTATTTTTTTTGTTAGATTGTACAAAATTTGGGATAGAATTTAAAACACGAGGGGGTGTGTAACATCCCACTCTAGCACACTGAGAAAACTTATTCTTTGAGGACACTTGCTCGCAAGTGATCTGGACTTTTATGATGATAAATTATTTATCCTTGATTATGATGCGTTATGATAGATGGCATGATGTTTTGACTACTTTGTTGTAGACAGGTGCTGCTGACTCAGTTTCATTGAGTGTGTGTTACACATCAAAATCACTCAACTGGATAAGTGTCGCATATTGCCTCTCACTTGTCGCAAGTGTCGCAACTCCCTTACAACTTGCCGCAAGTGTCGCAAGTTGAATATAGAGTGTCGTGAATGTTGTTGAATCATGTTATCGCAACGAAGACACTAAAGAGACGCTTGAAACATCTTAAATACTTGGTTTGAAGGAAGAAACTGGTTCACTCGAGTCAAAAATCTCTTAACACCTAAGAGGGCTTCTAAATCAAGAGTTTGGAAGGGGAACGCTCCCCTAAAACTGCCTGAGGAGCGCCGACGCCCTTCTACCATGCCTCAGAAGCATTATAACGCTTCTCCACCCCTTTGTAGAAGCGCTTCTCAGATTTGAAGCGCTGGCGCTTCCCTTGACTTGTTCAGGAGCGTTCTAACGCTCTGATGCCCCTTCTAAAGGAGCGCTCTCTATTCTGGGTAAATTGTTAGCCCGGTGAGAAGAATAAGGGGAGAATCATTCAAATTTAGGAGGCAGTTTGAGCTCGAATTCTTGGTTTTGTCAAAAGATCTCCGATCCAAGGAGGAGGTTATCAACTGGTTCTAAACATAACTCAAGTAGTTAGGCTCCTCCCAACCTATATAAGCAAACTCTATGGTGGTAGAGAGGGAGGAAGAAATCACACCAAACTTATGATCTCATAAGTGAGGAGGAGGAACTGAATATGAGAAACTTATGATCTTGGAGGAAACTTGCAGTCAGCCGAAGGAGAGAAATCATTGAAGCTGCTGTCATCCAGGTTGTGGATCGTTTAGGCAAGGGTTAGACGAAGAGGACTTGACGAAGCTGTCGCATTCGCATCTACGATTGTAAGTACTGTTGTCGTTATTCTCATTAATATGACACGCTTGGCCTGT
>WSFP011475598.1:0-17032 GCA_009831015.1 Picea engelmannii
CCGCACCAACCATGTTTTTTTTTTATTCCCTATATCTTTAACTATCACATTTATGGATTCTCCAAGTAGATCTCAATACATGCTATCACATTTTTCCCTTGGAGATGATCATGCTAATTCATCTTGGAGAATACTTGACTTATCAAGGTTTCCTCATGAAACCAATGTCTAAGACATATCAAGGTTCCCTCATGGAACAAATGACTCAGAAGACATATTGAGGTTTCCTCGTGAAATCATTGTCTTGGTTCCTTCATCTGACGATCTGAGGTACGTTAGGATGAAGTCGACATTCCCTCCTACTAGTCCATACAGGACCCTCCGGGGTTAATGTCTCATGATGCAGCCTAAAAAATCAACACAAAATCCTAATACTCATGGGTCATTTTCAATTGAAGGTGTCATAATTGGTGTCCACCGTATGAAGCGATAGTTGTTAAGTTTTTACTGTTGTTATTAGGTTATTTGCAAATTTCATGAGAATTCAATGCATTTCAAAAACAATAGTATAAAGAGGATCACTGAAAGAAACACAATCACAAGGTGCACAACATTTTGTCTTGGGAAACCCTCACGGGGAAGAAAACCCAACAAAACTTCCTCAATAATAGATTGCCAATACAATGCCAAGACTAAGACCAAAACACCAAAGATAGAGCAAGACCAATCATGCACCTCTCTTCTCCTTCATTAGAATTCTTCTTGCAGCTGCAACTGTCTTCAATATATGTGCACTAGATGAGTGAGTGTGTGTGTTCAAATGAGGCACCATCCTCACATATAAATACAAGTTGTGAGGTGGTGATATGGCTGTGTCTCTTCACTTGGTGGAGCCGACTTCTCCTAGAGGTGGCTAAAATTACTTTACAATTACTAGGGGCCGGATTTACAAATACCACCATACAAATACATGTTTGATGAATCCACAAAAGGCGATTTGATATTATACAAGACCCGACTTGATCAATCCACAAAAGGGTATTTGATCTATACACATAAGTAGAATATTCTTCGAAGTTACAATAATTCAACACCCCCCCTTATCGAGAAGGGTATTCTACTGACATGACTCAATACAACATCATCAAGAGAAGGAGAGGGAAACATCATCATCAACATATGGAACACTGATTGACACATCTATAAATCATCAGAAGTTTTATCTCCCATGAAATGTTTTAATCCAAACATTAGAATTGGCATGCAATTGAAGGTGAAGGACATATGGAACAATGCATTAATCTGAATGAGACATTCCATAACTCAAGTTCCTCTCCTCATACACCCCCCCATCCTCATTTTTCCAAGCACGGCAACAGGAACACCTTTAAGAGGGAAGATATGTTTTTTTTTTAACAAATATAAAAATGATTTCCATTATATAAAAACAAGATACATGGCTATGGAGAATGCATCCAAAATTCCAAGAGAGTTTCTTTGGATATTCAATTCTATACTAGCTAACTGAGCAAAAAATGAATGTTCTAAGATAAACTTCCAAACATTCTTATTGATACAAAAATTTACAAACTGTTAAGAAGCACAATTACACAAAAACACATGGATTACTGAAGTAAAGTGCCAGTTTGAACCTCCTTCCCTGTAGTAGATGAGAGGGTGTCATGTTCTTCAATTTCCACAGGGTCAGAAAGATGACTCCCAACATATTCCTCTTTGGGGATTGGGTGGAAGGAATTGATAGATTCAAGGTTGTTTGAAGCCCTCGATAGAGAATTCGAATGCTAGGGCATGGCCATACTGAATTTGTTTTGAAAATATATCTCTAAGGTGTCGATCCTACACATTTGAAACTGAAATATTTCTATTATGTGTTCCACTTTATCAGTTAAAACAAATTTCAATTATGAAATTTTCTCATTGAGACTATGGAGAGCTTGGTTGATCACCTAGAGAGTCTCTTCATGTTGACAAAGAGTTTTCTTAATGTTTCTACTGTGAATGTCACCATTTTTTTCTGCTTAACAATGGTGCACAGAGGGATAAATTGGCCACTGGGAACTGCCCCCCCAAGTCCAAATGATTCTGACAGAGATAAAAGACACACACTAGCTTTGCTAAAATTTAAATTGAGATGAATTCCTTGCCAATTTCCTACTGAGAAATAAAAGGGAGAGGTAAATATGGCATACAGATGAATAACCTGGGGATCACCAATCCAAAACGGTATGTCCACCGACATTAAATTTACTATGTTGTCTTCCTGTCGCTTTCCCTTTTTTGTCTTGTCCTCATACGTTTTTCCTCCATGAGTCTTGAGCTTCCATACAACCCCAGATCGAGAGACCTCAACCTGGTCCCTCCAAAGATGATACACAATCCTTACAATAATACATGGAACAAAGAGAGTCACATCCATCAAGGGCTTATTTCCACATTTCAAAGTTTTTCCACACATATTGCATTCAATATCCACTCGAGATTGCCTACAATTCATATGCATTGGTGTAAATACCTTGCGATTGTGTCCTCCATGACGTTACTTTCCATAATTTGTCTCAAAAAATGTGTACAAGTGGAAATGAACATGGTTACGAGATGTGGGAGGATGATACCACCCTATTTTTATTGATTTTTCAATGAGATGGTATGTGTATGTTCGATATATTATTACAATGACTAGTGTTCCATATATAGAGAACATGAAAGGATCCGTCCCTTGGATAATAAATAACTATTTATTATTAATACTGATTATATATATGATTTAATAATCAATAATTGTATTATTAATTATTAATCTAGGAGAATGTCTTCCCGATGTTGTCCAAACATCAACACTCCCTCTCAACAAGGGAGACATTCTGCATCATGCCAAGATTGTCTTTGAAGTATACAAACTTCGCCCTAGATTCATGACACATGTCTATTAGTCTTTGGATATGTCTCTCTCCCACCCAAATCAATGGGAAAATCCCCCTGCGGTTCTCCCTCTGAGCAAACATAATATCTCTGAGATCAATCTCACTCTGGGTCCACATGTGATATCATATAACATCTCGAGTCTTTATCATTTCTAGTCAAATCAACATAACTAGGAAGAAAGACTACACCTAGGCCATTCACCACAGGTACACCCTTGTGAGTGAGTGTGAGCTCGATGCTATCTAACACATGAAAATCACCTCAAGCACCTTGAGTCCATATCACTCCTTGTCATGATCAAGGAAGGACTACGCCTGGGTCCATTTACCACAAGTACACCCTTGTGATAAATGTATCCTATCTCTCTTGGTCTGCAACCAAATCTAGGAGAAGGTCCACCCGATTCTTACTCAGGTAATTGTAGAAAAATGTCTATCACACATGACACTCCCATATGGAATTCTAGAGTCTACTCCCTCTAGAAACACTATGGTTAACTCCCCATAGTGTGTGACATCAAGGTCAACTCCCTTGATGTGTCCTCATGTTCTCTCCATAAGGGACATGTCCTCATGTGCTCTCCACAATGGATGTTGGGATATAATCCGAAACCCCCTTATCCCTCTTGGATAAGTGTCCTCATATATCAACTCAACTCAGTCATAGAGGAGTACGATATGGACTTCTAGAGCCTACTCCCTATGGAAACACTAGGGTCAACTCCCCATAGTGTGTGACGTCAAGGTCAACTCCCTTGATGTGTCCTCATGTGCTCTCCACAAGGAAAGTGTCCTCATGTGCTCTCCACAAGGGATGTCGATATATAATCCCAACCCACTTATCCCTCTCAAATAAGTGTCCTCACAGATCAACTCATCTCAGTCACAGAGGAGTATGATATGGAGTATGTCTCAGGAAGCGACATGCATTAACACTCCCTCTCAACAAGGGAGACATTCTCTGCCATGTCAGGTCTGTCATGAAAATACTCAAACTTCGTCTTGGTAAGGGGTTTGGTAAGAACATAAACAACTTTCTCACTTGTAGGAAGGTATTGCACTAGTATTGCCTTCCTATGCACCATGTATCATATGTAATGGTATTTGATCTCAATGTGTTTCGATTTATCATGAAACACTGGATTCTATGAGAGCTTCACACAACTCTGTTATCATAATGAATAAAAGTATAATCCATCACATGTACAAATAAATCTGCAAGGAGCTTGCAAATCCACACTACTTCGCGAACTGCCACACTTAATGCAATGTACTCTGCTTCCACGATGCTCAAAGCCACAAAAGTTTGTTTCCTGCTACACCGAGAAACCATGGCAGATCCTTAAGTGAAGAAACATCTTATGATCCAAGGGGATCATATTGGGGATAATTGTATATGATATGACCCCAAGGGGGGGAATATATGGGCCTAAATGTACATGTAATGTGTAAATATATATGTAATAAGGTCGGCCTAATGGTAAAGGGGAACCTAGAGGTGCTCTTGTTGTCCATTGCGCTCCCTTCCCCACCAGAGTCAACATATCCTTGCAATCTCATGTCAATATTGGAAGTATGTCTCAAACCATGTCCAACTGTGCCTTGTAGGTATCTCAACACCTGCTTCACAACAATCTAGTGTGTTTGTCTCAAGTGACTCATAAACTGGCTAAGTGCACTCACTGCATAGAAAATATCTGGTTTGGTGTTAACCAGATACATCAATGATCCAAACAACTTTTTGTACAGGGTCGGATCAATCTCGATGAAATCAGAAGAAGACACACTTAGTTTCTTCAAATTCATCACCATTGGTGTAGCCATGGGCTTACAGTTAAACATCCGAAACTTCTTCAATATCTGAACTGTGTACTTCTCTTGACTCAGGAATATCTGATCAGTTATATGCCACACCTCTAGTCCCAAGAAGTAGTGCATCATGCTAAGGTCCATCTAAAACTCAGAGGCCAACACATACTATCATTCAACAATAAGGCTCTCTATACCGGTGATGAATAAATCATCAATGTAGAGGACCAAAATCAAGGACTCACCATTAACAGTCTTGTAGTACAAATTGGGATCAACAACACTTTTTTTGAAGCCAAAATCATCAGGTGTACATCAATCCTCGCATACCAAGCTCGAGGTGCCTACTTGAGTCCATACATGCCCTTTTTCAACATGTACACATGAGATTACTTCTCATGTATCACAAAACCATATGGTTTCTTGATGTATACTTCTTCCTCAATCTATCCATTGAGAAACACTGTATTCAAATCTATATGATGTATTCTCCAACTCATGGATGCTGCAAGGGAAATAATCGTCTTGATGGAAGTGTATTGAGAAACAAGAGAAAATGTATCCTCATAATATATTCCCTCCACTTGAGAGTATCCTCTAGCAAAAAATATTTCTTTGTGCTTCTTGATGCTCTCGTCAACTATCTATTTGATCTTATAGATCCACTTGGAAGTCACTACAGACTTCCCTTTAGGTCTCAGAAAACTATCCCACACATTATTCTTCATGATGGACTGATACTCCGCCATCATGTAATCTCTCCATACTGGATGACTAGATGCCTCCTCATAACATGAAGGCTCAGAATCAATGATGTGGCTCATAGCTACAACATAGTATGAATATCTTTGAGGTATCTTTCTGTTGGCACAGGGGCAGACCCAGGGTTCAATGATTCAACAACGCACCAAAAAAACCCTATTTTCACTCTCTCCTCTTCAAACTTTGTTTGTAGGTCATCCTTTTCCTGTTGCGCAACTCGACGTTACTCTATCACTTGCTCTTGTGCTTGCTTAAGGGCCATTGTGGCCTGTTCTTTTTCTTCCTGTGCGTGACGAAGGTGAGCTTCGATCGCATCATCATTTCTTTGGAGTTGGGTAGGCTCATATCCTAACTCTGGTTCTTCTGATGGTGGGGGCATAGTGGACACTTCGTGGCTGGAGTGAAGGGATTTCCATAGCCCTCTCAGCTCTGATTCAAGCCTTTCATACATGGTCTCTTTCTTGGCTTCATTTATCCGCAAAATATCTTCCGAGGCATCCAATACAACTACGATGATGAATTCAAAGTCATCGAGCGTGAGCACAGTCTGCAACTTGGTATTACTATATTTTGACTTCTTCCACGATGTGAGTTTCGTGAGAGAAACCTTTCTTTTTTGAGACGGCTCTGCGTCATCAGGTGGATTCTGTGGCGGTGTTACTTCACCTTGCTTCTACTTGTATTCTTCTAGATTGTTCTCTTCTTTGTCTACTTCGTCATCACCCCCTCTGCTAGGTGATTCTGAAGCAGTCTTTTCTAATGCGATGTTCAACTTCTGTACATATTTTGTCTTCTTCCTTCTACTAGTTCTAGGTGTATCGTACCCTTCTCAAGTGACCACCAAGATTTCTATTAGTTCGGGGTTGGACAGTTCTATGGGGTCAACCTGGATAAGGAGCTCTACATGCCATTCCTTAGTTATTTCTTCTAGGTCGTCCTCTGTGAGTTTGTAGTAACTTTGTAGTACTTATTTGTTTTTGTCTCCACGCACAGTGATATAGATAAAATGTCTGTCTGCGTGGAAATTCACAAATGGCCTGAACCTGTGCAGGGTGTTCGGGGTCATAAGAGGGACAACCTCAATATCCCTCTTTAACTGCAGGTAGTAGGTGTGGAACACTGTGTTTGAATTCCATCATTTTCCCATATAGCTTGAATACTAGAGCGTGGTGAACTTCACAAATAAGGGTTCAGATGGCTCTATTTCAGGGAAGGTCGCACCTTCCGGCATCTCCCAAGCTATGAACGCGATGAGGATAAACAACCAACTAAAGTCGAACTCATAGCCCTGATCCTGAGCTTCATGGTAGTCTTGTTCTCACTGGTTCACTAAGTATCTTTCCCAGTTCATTTGTAGCCCCTCCACGCATTTTCCTGTGGGGTCAACAAAAAACCCCATGACCTGCGTGGGTCTGTTCTTTCTTACTAGCTTACCAACAATCAACTGGAAAGCAAGGTGCATTGTGCCATTCTGGATGTAGGCTACCTTGTAGCCTCACATCCCCTTCTCCACATCGTCATAGGTATCTTTAATATTTTGCTCCAGGGTGCGGTCTGCAGCCTTTCCTAGGTAAAATTCTTGTGGGTTTGGTCCCTGCATGCTAAATCTGGTGATCCGATGGATCAATGCCGGATCGAAGGTGACGTGTCTGTCTTGCCACAAATAACCACGATGGAAGCTTGAAAACAAGATCTTAACACACGTGTTAACCTCCTGATGCCTTCCAAAATGGGGTATCTTCATTACGTTCAGGATGGTGGACTGTGCAAGGTCCATAGTCCATGGTTGGGGGATTATACTTGACATCTTCCCCTTCATTCTAGTCAAATCCCTGTGAGGTGCGAGCATACTAAATTTCTTGCAGTCTCCCAAGTTGAAGTCACTGATATTCAATGTCATAATATTATCCCGTTGAGGCTTTCCTGTGCATATCCCCTTTGGGAGATATGCAGTAATCAGGGTGTAGTCGAATTCCCTGGGGACACTGTCATGATTCACCGCACCGACCAGAGGCAGGATGTAGTCGGACAGGATGGATGGAATTAACTTCATGTTTGCCAAGTCATCTCGATGCTTGGTTCTTTTCTTGGATGCATCTTGGGATCCGTGAGCATTCGATGGGGAGGCTTGCACTCCTCTCATCGATGAAGCATGAATTCTGACAGACATCACCTTTTCAACCATAAGTTCGATTAGAACTTCTTCGACTTCTTTTCTACGATGCTGAGTTCATCCGACATGAACGCTCGAGATAAGAAAAATCAGGTTGATTAACAGACACTCAATGCAATGGAACAGGTGGCGAAGTCTTAGTAAACATAGTGCGACAATAATGAGTTCTCTCGGATAGAATTCGCGAAAGAGTTCTCAGTGCAACAGTCGACGAAATAAGTAGACAACAATCTAACGGATCCATCCAATGGAAAAGAATCCTTCATCAATGCAGTTTTTTCCGTTATGGCACGGTCCCAACGGTCCGATGGCGAGCTTTCTAATCATAATTGTTGTTTTAACCATCCGGGAACGACAATCTAACAGCCATTATGTCTCTAACGGTTATATTTCTCCACCATGGCGAAGTGACAATTTGAATTTCTCTGATATTTCGATGAAGTTTGAATTCTGGAGACCTTCCTTCTGCGAGGTCTTCTCTGGAACTTCCTGTAACTTTGATTTCTTCTTGCTGAGATTTCTAGCATTCTTCCCTATGATTTGCGTCTCAATATTCCTCTTTCCATTCTTATTCTTATCTCCTCTTGGCACAATAACTTTACGATGTTGGTGGTATTTCCTAAGGTTCAATGGAAATACTTCTTCTTTGTCTGGGGTAGGTGCTCTACTCTCCTGTACAGACAGGTGTTTCAAGTTTTATTATGTTCTTTCAACTTCAACATCCAGATTTCTAGTCCTTAGTAGCTTCGACTGGTTTTCTTGTTCTTTCAGTAAGTGTGCTATTCTCTTAGCCATGAAGTCTCTTAGGTCTTTCTTTTTATGTTCTAGAGCTTCCTCTTCTTTTCTTCGGATCTGATCTTTCTCAATTGAGGTTTTTACTAGTAACATAGAAAATGGGGAACTGTTCTCAATAAATTTAACAACCTCAAATTCTTCCTCTGTCGAAGTTCCATGAGTAGTCATAGATGTCTGGGTAAGTCTTACACATAGGGTTATCAACTTTCCTCTAAATAATCCTATTCCTCCCAATGAAGGAATCATAGCAGGCTTTCCCAAAATTTCCCAGGTTCTTTCTGTCACGATATTCACTTGTGTTTCCTCATCCAGAACACAGTCTATGTCGAAGTATCCTATTCTTGTTTCTATGCACTCTTTTTCTTTGAAGATATCTTATAAGTTGATATCTCTGTGGTCATTCAGGGTTTATTTCATTAATAGTTCGTAGTAATACAGTCTCTAATTATTTCTGGGGTTCTTCCATGGTCTCATTTTCTTGGTCTTCTCAGGGTTTTCTTGTCTCATATTCATTCTTTTAACCTTAGCAATCATTCTAGGGAAATCCATAACTTCATGGTCCATAGGTTTACAACAAAGACAACTAGATTTTCTACCAGGGCATTCCTTAGAAATATGTCCCGGTCTTCTGCAACTGCAACAAAGACTTAATCCTATCTTTCTCTTAAATGATCCCCAACCTTTCTTGTACTGTGCACTAGGATCATGGTGGCTAACCTGCAGAAAATTCTTCCTAGGATATTGCATCCATTTGTTAGTCCCAAAATCCTTTCTATGCATAGGAATAACATATCTTTCATAATTTCTATCAGATCTACTCATATCGAATCTTCTTTCTTCTAACTGTGCCCTATTTTTCAGACTAGGACAAAATTTATCAAACATACCTAGATCCATACTTTCGAAACAAAAATTTCCACTTATCTTACCTTTAACAGAGCACAAAGATTTCAGATCTTATCTCTTCAATAAAAAAAATTCACTATTCTTACCTTTATCAGGGCACAAAGCTTTCAGATCTTACCTCTTTTCTTCAGATCTGCCTCCATTCTTAGTACAGAGCTTCACAAGTCAGGTAGAGTATTGCGTACTAGGGAAATAGATATACGCACAAAGAATCCTCTTTTCCTCTCTTCCTAGCAATCATAGTTTCAGGTCTCGACAATAGAACCATTTTTTGGCACAGGGGCATACCCAGGGTTCAACGCTTCAACAACGCACCAAGAAAGCCCTAACTACCGACCCTTTTGGCAACACCTGCGAAGAATATGAAGTCTCACCCGAGGTAGAGGTAGGGGTGGTTGCAAGACTCATATGTTTGCAACCTAGATAGGACACAAATATGTGATTACAATACCTTAATAGAGAATTAGTTATCATTCCTTAGTATCTATCCTTTGTTTACAACGCAGATAAACCCTAACTACAAAGCAATGTAGTATTCAACAAGATCCATGTGAGATACTCTAGATATCCTAAAGGCTACCTCATCCTTATAGGTAACATATCTTCTCACCTAAATCTGTCTCTGACCAGGGATGTAGATCTGATATTTCTTCGAAGACTCACTATACCCCAAAAATGTACCCTTTTTTTCCTGAAGGGTCTAGTTTGGTCCTTTTCTCCTTGGGTACATGAATGCATACTAGACACCAAAATTTCTTGAAGTGTCCAACCTAAGGATTCACTTCAGTAAAGGCCTCCTTTAGAGTCATATTCCTCAAATTCTTATGAGGGATTTTGTTTTGAACATACACTGCAGTCAAGGATGCCTCTGCCCACAGAAACATAGGTAAATAATGATCATGAATCATATCCTGGACTGCCTCAACAATAGATCTATTCTTCCTCTCTACATGAGTCAAATTGATCCAGATTTTATGAGTAGAACGAAATGAATACAGATTATTAAAATATGCTTAACAAAGAATATAGAGATACAGTAAAACTAGCTTTCTATTCAATAATGAAATAAGTTGAAACTGTAAAATGCAGTGGAAAATAAGCTTGTTGGAATGGTGGTGACTTATCTCTGAGAAGAGATGTGACGGTTGTGCTCATTCGCAAGAAGATGATTACAATGAGGTTATGAAGACCTTTTTTACAATAAACAAAAATGTCAAAACCCCTAGACATCCAAAAACCTAACCCTAGGAGATGAAGTGCCAAAAGTCATGTGGGCCCCGTTTGGGTAAGTTAGTACATCAACTTCCTGAGGTCGTAACTTTTGCATACGATCTCCGTTTTAGGTGCACGATAGCCCGTTGGAAAGGTATATTTGAGGAGATTCATTTTGGGGGCTCAATTATTAATTCAACTATCATTGAGAAGCTCGATCCCAAAAAACCTTCATTTAGGCCCTCAAAATGGCCCAAGAAGTTAAAACTGCTAAAAATAATAAATTTCCTAGAAACTGTTTTGAGCGAGTTGGAAAAGGTGGGTGGACAACGATATACACCTAGATCAATACTCCCTCCTCAGGAAGTAATGGTATCCATTGAATTGATTTCCCCCATTAGATGAGGAAATGTTTGCTGAATTTGGCCCTGGGTGAGCCACTTGCCTTGGTGTAGGAGTTGCCCTGATTTGACGACTCGATAAAGCTGGATCCTTTGTTGTCGAGTGCCATTGATCTATGTGTCCAAAATATGATCACTGGATTCCTGTTGCATGCAATCAAGGTTGATATGTGTTGGTTTCAACTTCTTTGCTATCTCTGAGGTGTCCAATAATGGTGGGAAATATGGCCGAAGGAGAGCCACGTTGAAGACTAGGTGCAGGCCAAGGAAAGGGGGAATGTTGAGCTCAAAAGCATTGTCACCCACAACCTTGGTGATGGTGTACAACCCATAATGGATTGGGTGAATTTTCCGATGAGCCCCTGCAAGGCATTCTTTATGCAAGTGCAACCAAACTTTGTCTCCCACCTGAAACTCATGTGGCACTTGATGTTGATCACATAGTTGCTTATAGTTGGCATTAGACTTCTATAGAATATCCTGAACCTGTTGGCGGATGTGTTGGATCTTCTCAATGAAATGATGGCTTTGTCATCTTTTTGTGGAGCAGGGGATGAGTTGGCTGAGGTGGTCACCAGGGGTAGTGCAACATCCATGGGGCCCAATGGTTGGAATCCCAACCCCACCTGAAAGTAGTTGTGGCCAATTGAGCTATGAAGGGATTGATTGTAGCTATGTTGGACATAGAGAAGACTCTCATATGATGTGTGGGGGTGTTTTGAATTGTACATGCGTAGGATATGTATGATCGTCCGATTGATGACCTCAATTTGGCCATCTGTCTGGGGGTGGAAGGAAGTGGATTTGGTGAGCTTGGTATCTAGTAGTGACCAGAGGCTCAACTAGAATGTGCTGAGGAAATGACTATCATGATATGAGATAATGGTTTGTGGTATCCCAAAATGTACCCATACTCGTTCAAAGAAGAGCTTGGCAGTGGCTTCTGCTGTGATGTTCTTCTTGCAGGCAACTAGAATCACCATCTTGGAAAAGTGCTCAACAACCACAAAAACACAGTCATTTCCCCTCTTGGTGGACGGGAGGACCGACATTTAGTCCATTAATATGTATTCCCATGGACTATCAGGAGTAGGAAGAGGGGTGTACATGACCTATTTCTTAGTGGTCGGTTTGCCAATAACATAGGTGGTGCAGGACCTGATATACTTGCCGACATCCTGTCGAAGTTTCGGCGAGTAGAAATGTTTTTGAAACACTTCCACTGTCTTTCTGACGCCAAAGTGTCATGCCACCCAACTGTAGTGAGCTTCCCAAATCAGCTTCTCGCTCACGCTTGATGGAACACAAATATGGCCTAGATGACACAACAACCCATATTGAACATTGAAATTAGTGACCACTGAGTTTGCACCCAACATTTGGTAGGTGGTGGAGAAGTCAAGGTCTGTCTCATAGAGGTGGGGCCATCCGAAGGTCTCGTGGCCGCAAGAGTCTAGCACCGTGGTGAGTGTCGTGACTGGAGGTCAGCTGAGGCAATCAACAACTCAGTTGATACTTCCTGTTTTATTCTTGATGTTGAGGTGGAACTACTGTAAGTATGTGGACCACTTCTGATGGCGGTCATTCTGCAATTTTCCTTGGGTCTGCATGAACTGTAGTGGCTTGTGATCAGTGTGGATGACTGTCTCTTTCCCAAGAATGTAATGTCTCCATTGGCGACAAGGTTGCACAACGGAGCACATTTATTTTTCGTAAGTAGGGTACTTACAGAGAACATCTCATAATGTCTTACTATGATATTCCACAGGGTGGTCGTGTTGAGTTAGAGCGGCGCCCACAACATAGTCTAAAGAATCTGTCTCGATCTCAAAGGGATGTTGCAGGTCTGGTAATGAAAGTATTGGGGATGAGAACAAACGATTCTTCAATTCATTGAAGGCTTGTTGTTGGGACATACCCCACACAAATTGTTCCTTATCACCACCCCTAGTTACTTGGCTGAGGGCCCATGCGATATGAGAGAATCCTAACATGAACCTGCAATAGAAATTGGCAAGGCCCAAGAAGCTCCAAAGTTCAGTGAGTGTGGTTGGGGATGGATAGTCACATATTACCTGGATCTTGGCTGGATCCACATGCACACCATGTTTATCAATGATGTATCCTAAGTAATGGACCTTGTCCATGCCGAAGGAGCATTTTTCCAAGTTTACATATAGTTTGTGCTACCATAGGGTGTGCAGAACCTGGTGAATATGCTGCAAGTGTTCAACCCAAGTCTTGTTGTAGATGAGGATGTCATCCAGATACACCACTACAAAAGTATTGGTGAAAGGTCATAGGATATCTTCCATCATCCTCATAAAATTTGTTGGAGAATTTGTGAAACCAAAGGGCATGACCAACCATTTAAAAAGACCTTCTTTTGACTTGAAGGGGGTCTTCCATACATTTGTCTATTCTATTGGGACCTGGTGGTAGCTAGACTTTAGATCAATCTTACTGAAGTATTTGGCCCCCGTGAGCTGATCAAGGAGGTCGTCGATTCGAGGAATCGGGTACCTGTTTCAGACTGTGATTTTATTCAGGGCCCAATAATCAATGTAGAGTCATGAGGTCCCATATTTCTTCTACACTAGCATGATTGGGCTCTCACAAGGCGATGAGATGGAACGTATGTTCCCCTTTTGGAGTATTTCTTGGATCTACCTCTTGATCTCCTCGTTTTCTAACAAAGAGCGGCGGTAGACTGGCCCGTCGGGTAGCGGTGCGCCTAGGGTCATATCGATGGGATGCTTGAATTGGTAGTGAAGAGGTACCCCGATAGGAGAGTAGAATATATCTGAGCATTCTTCCACAACCTTATCCAATTTCTTCTGTTGTGTGGAGATATCGGTTGCAGAGGTCCTAGATGTGGCTACGATCTTTCGCTCACTCTGAGAGAGAATCACGAAGAAGACAAATTTCTCGATCTGAGGGATGACCTTCTTGCATTGCTTGGTAGAGATCAAGAAAATAACACTAGGAGGGACTACCTCGGGTATCTTGTACAATTTCATATTCAAAGTGATAATAACACTACGAGGCCTAGACTCATATACAACATGATATTTCCATAAATAAGGTTGTCCCAAAAGAACATTACAAACTTAGAGAGGAGAAACATGATACAATACCTCATCTTTTAAGGGCTTGATGTTGTACGACAGTTGACACTGTTGGCTGATGTGAAGATCACTTCCTTGGTGGAGCCATCCAATGGTGTAGGGTTGTGGGCGAGGTGTTATCGGTAGGGCCAACCGCTTGACAACCTTTGTTGAGATGAGGTTCTTCTGGATACTACTATCAATGATGAAGTGAAACATGGTTCCTTTTACCCACATCTATGAATGGAAGAGGCAATCACCTTCTTCTGGGTTGTCTAGTTCACTAGACTAGAGCTTGGTGGTAGAAACTGTGGCACTGGGTTCTACATCAATGATTTGTCTTTATCTTTCTGGTTCTGACTCAGTGTCATAACCTGCATCTGATTTAGAGGCTTTCACTTCGGCCACCAACAACTGCTTTGAGTGACAATCAATAGTGTTATGCCAAGGGATCTTGTGGAAGTGGCACCACTTCCCGATATCTTTCTTTGTCTTTCTAGTATCCTTATTTTCTTGTGGCTTGGAATGGTTGTCCTGATATTTTCCATCTTTTCTTGTTCCTTTGTTCTGTGGGTTGGGACCGCCCCTTCCTGTCTTTTGCTGTGTGGGGTTCCCAGGCCCAAATTGTCGCATCTTTTATTTGAGATTTTGCTCAATTTTGACGGATGTCCAAAAATTCCATTTCGTTCTGGATGTATCTATAAAGAGAACCACGATACTTGAGCACCATATGTTTCTCCGAATATTTGATACCCATATTGGTGTGCAATGTATGGAAGTTATTTGTGAACTCTGGCACTGCCTGGTATCTTTCTTGCCGCAGTGTGATCCATTTGGTATACAAGTCGTCATAACTTCCGACAGGGTAGTATTGTTCCTTAATAACATCCCTAAAGGATCCCCAGGTGGCCATGACTATAAATAATGAGGGTTCCTTTGTTTCCTTTTTCTCACAGAAAGTTTCCCACCAATCTTTGACAAGGGGAATGGATTTGAGGAGTGGAAAAGTAATATTTTCTCTATTCGAAAAGTTATGGACAGAAAAATAACCTTCTAGTATATTCAACCACTTGTCTACAACATATACGTCTATCTGACCTTGAAATATAGGAATATCGAAGTTTATTTGTACCTTGAAGGGGGCGACGCCTCCGCTCAAGGAAGATGCGTCACCTGTTGGTAGTCGCTGAAGGATTTGTGCGAAAATATCCATCATCTTGTTCCTCTATTGCGTGAGGGCTTCCTCAAGCAACATTTTAAAATTTTATCCCGTCCCGTCATATTTATCTTCTCTTGCCATGAGAGGTTGCTTGGGCATGCGATATCTGTTTTCCTAAAGAGAAACAAGCTCGAGACCCAATTCTTTGTACTATGACCTCATTGGGGACATGCATTAGGACGACAAGGAGCAGACTGTTCTGATACCATTTATCCGGATTTTATGAGCAAAACGAAATGAATACAAATTATTAAAATATGATTAACACATAATACAAGGATACAGTAAAACTGGTTTTCTATTCAATAACGAAATAAGCTGAAACTGTAAAATGCAGCGGAAAACAAGCTTGTTGGAATGGTGGCGGCTTATCTCTGAGAAGAGATGTGACGACTGTGCTCATTTGAAAGAAGATGATTACAATGAGGCTCTGAAGGAATTTTTTACAATAAAAAGGAATTTCAAAAACCCTAGACATTCAAAATCCTAACCCTAGGAGATGAAGCACCAAAAGTCATGTGGGCCCCGTTTGGGTAAGTCACTACATCAACTTCCCGAGGTCGTAACTTTTGCATACGATCTTCGTTTTAGGCGCACAATAGCCCGTTGGATAGGTATCGTCGAGGAGATTAATTTTTGGGGATCAATTATTGATTTTACTATCATTGATAAAATATATCCCTAAAAACCTTCATTTAGGTCCTCAAAATGGCCCCAGAAGTTAAAAGTGCTAAAAATAGTAAATTACCAAAATTGCCAGAAAATTGTTTTGCGCGAGTTGGAAAAGGTGGGTGGCCACCAATATATACCTGGATCACTACTAGATCCTTCTTTCTAGGAGAACCCTGGTCCAAATTGGCTACTGCCGCACCAACCATGTTTTTTTTTTGTTCCCTATATCTTTAACTATCACATTTATGGATTCTCCAAGTGGATCTCAAAAAATGCTATCAAATTTTTCCCTTGGGGCTGATCATGCTAATTCATCTTGGACCATACTTGAATGATCGAGGTTTCCTCATGAAACCAATGTCTAAGACATATCAAGGTTCCCTCATGGAACCAATGACTCATAAGACATATTGAGGTTTCCTCATGAAACCATTGTTTTGGTTCCTTCATTTGACCATCTGAGGTACATTAGGATTAATTCCACATTCCCTCCTACTAGTACATACAGGACCCTCCGGGGAGAATGTCTCATGATGCTGCCTCAAACATCAACACAAAATCCTAACATTCATGGGTCATTTTCAATTGAAGGTGTCATAATTGGTGTCCACTGTATGAAGCGATAGTTGTTAAGTTTTTACTGTCGTTATTAGGTTATTTCCAAATTTCTTGAGCATTCAATGCATTTCCAAAACAATAGTATAAAGAGGATCACTGAAAGAAACACAATCACAAGGTGCAAAACATTTTATCCTGGGAAACCCTCATGGGGAAGAAAACCCAACAAAACTTCCTCAATAATAGATTGCCAATACAATGCCAAGACTAAGACCAAAACACCAAAGACATACCAAGACCAATCATGCACCTCTTTTCTCCTTCATTAGACGTCTTCCTGCAACTGCAATTGTTAAGAACCAAATATCAATATAGCATAGAAAAACCTCACAGAAAGTACTCAACGCCTTGAAAAAGAGATAATTTTAGATAATAAGCCTCTTCAAGGGGGAAACCTCCTTTTACCCCACTTAAATGTTCAAGTACAAGATGATTCAAAATGAAAATGTCTCCTTGGTATATATAGGAGACTAGGA
>WSFP011475603.1:0-17031 GCA_009831015.1 Picea engelmannii
TGGATTCTTTTAGCAGCATAAATGAGGAATAACAGAAAAGGCGAGAATGTCAATTACAACAAAGAAGCAATTAAGAATTTCTTTATCGTAAAATCAAAAGATGAAACACTAAAATCTTTTAAGTCAGAAACAGGGTATACAAAGATAAATCTTGCAACGTTCATTACTTTCAAAGATTAGATTTAGAAAACAATGTGATAACTGAGAAAGAATAACATTTAACTTAGAAAGGAAAACATCACCAATGAATACACGCAAGAATCCTGTGAAAATGCCTCTTTGTATTAATGGAAGATCTCTTGAAAAAAGTTACAGTATGATAACTTGCAGGGCGTAAAGATCAACCCTCAATACTTTGAAAAGTGAAGTATTTATAACCCAAAATTACAAACGATCCTGTCATTAAAGATCAGGACGTGGTAAATCTATTTTTAGATTAACTAACTTAACAATTTATAAAAATCTAGGAAATTGTTTGATGATGTGTCGAAACTTCATGCTGTTTTCTGGGTGAACCATTGGTGAGGCTTCTGCACGAACTCATCTGACTGGATAGCTGAATGGGTTGGGACATCTCATTGACTACTTGATAAAGTCACAAAGCTCTTCCCATCGAAGATGACTGGGAACGCTGACTTTGAGTAATCTTCGGTAGACTTCATCCATCTCTGTGTACTTGGCAAAAGTAGGCTTGGTGATGAAGATGTACCGGATCTCATGCTGTATGCTGATGTCCAACTGTAGTGCATCTAGGAATGCCTTGCCTGTGATACTGCCTTGAATTCCTGAAAATTTCAAACTATCCTTAGCCACATCGGCTAGTCTCTTTTTGTAATCAGGGAGCATCATCAATTTGTCATTTATCACCTTCAAACTAGGAAGACCTTTCTTCTGTAGAGCCTTGATCTCGCTGAAAAACCTTTGTACCCCTAGTTCCATAGCCTAAACCTTTTCTTCCAGCTGCAACATCAGTCCTCTCTTGGTCAAGACTCTCTTGACCTCAATGATGGTCTCCATTCTATCCTCAATTCTCATCTCTTCCAACTCCTCTCTGGTTTTAGAATTCAGGAATTTGATGATTTCATTAGCTTGTGTGGGCATCTCTCCTAGTTCTGATCTAATATTCTCGATGGCTTGTTTACTTATCTACACCAATTCATTTTTCTCAAACATAATCTGTATCATTGGCCATATTTCATTCATAGACTTGGTGATGTTTGTCCACACACTTTCTTTGACTTCGGCCAGTGTTTTTCCTGCCACTGTTTTCTTCCGAAGCTGTTGTAACTCTTGTTTGAGCTGGTCTGACACTTTTTTTTCCTTGGAGTAGATGGTTTGGTAAGAAGATTTGAGTTCCTGAAGGTTCTCAATCTCCTTTTTGAGCCTGCTAATCTCTGTCTCCTGCAGATTCATCTCTTCCATAGATTTAGCCAATTCAATCGTCTTTTCTAGAGACATCAGTGGATTTGCCAATGGAACTTCTGCTAGTGACGTTGTGCTCACCCCTGAGAGTGGAACTGCACTCAATGGAATGACTTCCATGGGTTTTGACTATTCTTTCTCTTTCACTAGCTTCTCCATTTCAGCTTCCATTTCCTTCAATTGTGCATTCTGCTCCATGATCAACTTAAGCATTTCATCTTTTTCTCCTTCTGTCTCCACTATTTCCTTTGCCTACGAGTATACTATTGGTGGCAGCTTCAATTGTTTCCTCAAAGACGTTATGTCGAAATTTTTCTTCTTGATCATCTCCTCGACTACTTTCACATTCAAGGGATCATACCCAATATTGAGGACCAGTTCCTCCAATGTCTTGAAAGGTATGGACCAAGTCACTGTTATTGCATGGGGATCTAATTGACATTCTTTTATGCCCTCTTTTATTATTTTTCTTTTCTTTCTTTTCTCAAATTATTTTCAGAATGAAAAATCATTTGACAAACAAAAACACTAAAGAGATAACATTTCATTCACCAGTTGATCCTATAAATTATAGGGTTATAACAACAACTCCACCTGGGGATGGTACTCTCCTTGTGAAGTGCCAAGAATCCTGATTCCTAATGTTCTGAAACTTTCTCCATAGTCGCCTTTGTTGCTTGATTGGTTTTATTTCAAAAAATTGGAAGACAATGGTTAGTGGCTTAGGGCCTTCTCTTCGGGCTTCAACCATCTGACCAAAGTTATTCACTCAGAAATTCACAAGAAAAATGAAAATGGTTTGTACAATGGGAAGTGTGACCTCAGGTCCCTGCTGAGGCAGTGAATAATGCTTCAACATTCTGCCATTTACAGGTCCTCCTGGTAGATCTGTCCCATCATTATTGTTGAGAAAGAAAGCATTATTCCCTCTGAATGCTTGAATCATGTATGGTCCCTTCCATAGACTATCGAATTTGCCATGCTTTCCCTTGTCTTCATTTTGGGAATCCCATCTCAACACCAAATATCCTAGCTTGAAATCATCGTCCTTGGTTCTTTTGTCAAAAATATTCTTAATGCTTTCTTGGACTACCTGAGCCTTGTTGTATACTTCTTCCCTGGACTGCTGCAAGTGGATCATTTGGTTAATCCTTCTTTGGGATTCGTTCGGCTCGGCTTGCATGTCTTGCAACAATTTCATGACATGAACTCCTAAGGAGGTGGGAAAAACTACTTCTGTGCCATAGACCAACTGATATGGTGACATACTGATTGACCTCTTAGTGGTTAGTCTGCTGGCCAATAGTGTGAAAACCAACTTGTTATGCCACGACTTTTTGTTTTCTTGCAAAGTTTTCTTGATAATGTTTACTTGGGTTTTATTTGATGATTCCGCCAGCCCATTTCCCTGAGGGTAGTAAGCTGTGGAATGTCCCAAACTAATATGATACTGGTTGTAGAAATCCATGAGTTTCTTAGATAAAAAATAAGCTACATTGTCAGTGAAAATCTTTCTAGGACATCCAAAATGGGACAGGATATTATTTTTGAGAAATTTGATAATGACAGAATCAGTAGCTTGCCTGCTTGGTACTGCTTCGATCCATTTTGTAAAATAATACGTGGCAGTAAGAATCCACCTGTGCCGGCCCAAAGAGGGAGGATGCATTTCTCCGATGAAGTCTAATCCCCATTGCTGGAAAGGGGCTTCAATGGAGATTGGTTTCAGGGGTAGAGGAAGAAGTTTCCTTTTGCTTTCGAACAATTGACATTTATGACACAAAGTCACTTTATGATGCACATCAACGAATAGAGTTGGCCAATAGAATCCAGCTCTCAGGATTTTATTAGCTGTGGCCTTCTAGCTCAGATGACCACCACAGTCTCCTGCATGAAAATCCTGCAATAATTTGTCAGCTTCATCCTTCAGTAGACAATTTAACAAAATACCCCTAGGATCTTTCCAATATAGATTGCCTTCTAGAATGAAAAATTTTAATTCTTTTAATTTAAAAAACCTAGCTTTAGTTTTGGTCGGACCAGGGGGAGCTTGTAAATTATGCAAAACAAATATCAGGTCTGCGTACCATGGAGAGTTGAGAAACACCTCCCTCACGCTTGGAGTCGCCTGCTCACCCTGTTCATCTACTGCAGCTAAGAAATTAATGTCAAGAGCATGGAAATTTGATTCAACCATTAACTTTTCTAGACCTTGACCTTTAATCAGTTTAGTAGGATTAATATCTATGTCATACTCTAGAATGATAGCAATCCATTTTCCTCTTCAGCCGTCCGGATTGTCTTGGGTTAAAATGTCTTTTACTACCACATTTGGAACATATGCAATGGTGTGGGAATGGAGAATGTATACTCTAAAATCTTTTATGGCTTTCACTAAGGCAAAAGCTTGTTTCTCCATTATTTTATAATTCAAAGAAACATCTCTTAAAGCTTTACTGAAAAAGGCTATGGGCTGTTCATACCCTTCGCTGTTTTTCTGTAGTAATACTGCTGCAATGGTATGTTTAGAGGCGAAAGAAAAAAGATAAAAATCTTTGGTGAAGTCAGGACTGATCAAGACTGTAGCCTGCGTGAGTGCGTGTTTGACTTGTTCAAAAGACTGCCTGGACTTGGTATCCCATTTTATTTTTGTGTCCTTTTTTAACATGTTTGTGATGTTCTTGAGAAGCTCGGCTAGGTTGGGTATGAATCTTTGCAGAAAGTTTATTTTTTCGATAAAAGATTGTAACTCTTTGATATTTCTTGGGTGTTCTAATTTTTGAATGGCCTCGATTCTGCTGGGGTCGATTTTAATTCCGTACTTAGAGATTATGTGCCCTAGTAGTTTACCTTCCTCTAATCCGAAAAGGCTCTTCTTAGGATTCAATGAAATCCCAAATTTCCTGCATTTCTCAAAAACTCGTTTGAGATGTTGTAAGTGCTCGTCACCGGATTGGGAAAACACAGTTACGTCGTCCAGATAGATGACAATAAATTTCCCGAGTTCTTCCACAAAAGCGATGTCCATCGCTCTCTGGAAAGTGGCCCCAGCGTTCATCAACCCGAAAGGCATTTTCACATACATGAAAGTACCCCATGGTGTTGTGAAAGTGGTTTTGTCTTGGTCATGTGGGTGAATGAGGACCTGATTATAACTCGAGAACCCATCTAGTAAAGAGATTCGAATGGATCCGACTACCCTTTGTAAGATGTGGTCCATTTTTGGCAATGGGTAACTGTCTTTCAGAGAGACCTTATTCATATTTCGAAAATCGATGCAAAGCCTGATTTCTTCAGTTTTCTTTCATGTTGGGACCAAATTTGAAACCCATTTGGAAAATCATAACGAAACTATGATTTTAGCATCATACATTTTTTTGATTTCTTTTTCTATTAGGGGAAGTCGCTTGGGATTGATTCTCCTAAGTTTTTGTCTGAAAGGTTTTTGATCTTCTTTTATTGGAATCCTATGTTGTATGATGCTGGTGTCATAAGCTTTCAAGTCCTCGTAACCCCAGGAAAATACGTCTGAATATTCCTTGAAGAGCTCAATGTATTTGAGTTTCTTCTCAGGGGGTAATGATTTGGAAAGTTTCACCATCTTGGGTTTCTCTTCTGTCGCTATATTACAATCTTCTACTTCTTGACCACTGGCTTCAATTTTCGGTTTTTTAGCTACATCATTAAAATCAAATAGGTCTTCTAAAGGAACTAAACCCCTAGGTAAAACATTACTTTTTAAATGAAAAACATCATCTTCTATCTCATCCTCACCTAACTCTCCTGAATCTATTTTATTTACACTATCATCTCCAAAATCAGGTCTTTTTACATTTTCATCTTCATTTTCTAAATCTATGATTGTACATTCGAAATCATTTTTACATTGTAGAAAATCTTCAATTTGATCATCATTACCAAATACCTGCCAGTATCTGATGTTGTCTGGGAGGGTTGGTCTGCATTTCACCTCCACCGTGTATGGGCGAGTGGAACGAAAAGGTATCTTGCATGTGGCTGCTGACGTAGCTAATCCATCTGCTAAAATATTCTGTCCCCTAGGCATCACCTGCAAATCAACTTTAGTGAAACATTTAAGAGCATCCAGAACAACATTCCTATAAGCTCTGAGACGGGGATGTTTTTCTACATACTCACCTTTAATTTGCTTGATTATTAACTCAGAATCACCTCTTACCATAATTTGTTTGGCACCAACTTTCTTTAGAAGTTTCAGACCGAGCATCAAGGCTTCATACTCAACAATATTGTTAGTGCATTGAAAATTTAATTTGTAAGAATGGTTTTCCGAATACTTGGATCTATGGTTGTGCAACCAAACTCCTGCTCCAACTCCTTCTTTACTTATAGCTCCATCAAAGTCCATGCTCCAGAAATCTGCTAGCAATTCTTCAGTTATCACTTTTTTCTTTCTTTCTGCCTCAATGATTTCTTGGCCTTCGGTTGGACCAGATGTATCTTCTTCCAGCTGAGTGATTTGTTCTCCCGTATCACCATCATTATATAGGATAAATGAATCCAGGTCAGAATGCGTAGAGTACAAAGGATAGTTATGTGGTTTTTCTTGGTTGCTAACCATGTATTTCATCAGTGTTTCTCTGTATAGTCTTTTTTGTTGCCCAAAAACTGGGACAGTGGCATACGACATATCCAACTACAAAGTACCTTTCAACTTGGTCCCCCAAGACTGGGACAACAACATACCATATTTTGGGGGAATGTCCGCAACCACAACATCCATGACCATGCTTTTTGTGGGAATCTGAACCAGGGTGATACACAGATCCTTGATCAAACCGATACATATAACTTTGTTGGAGTCAAAAGAGTGTAAGTTCTTGTAAGGTTTGGTAACCTCAAGTCCCAGTTTTTCCATCACTGCTTTAGGCATCGGATTATGGGAAGCACCCGAATCTAACATAGAATTATGCAGAATCAGGTCATGTATATTAAGGCTGATGTAAAAAGGAGCAACAACACCATTCTCGGTCTGACCATCCACTTCTGGTCCGAACAGGAGTTCGGGTTGATCATTGGTAAGGTTTACAGTATCCGAATGATTTGCCGATCCAACAGTTAAGGCCTTTGTGCCTATATCAGGTTTAATGGTCATCACTTTAATCACCTGTGAATGGTAAGCGTCTTTGCTCATCAACTCAGAAAGGGGAATGGGAATTTTTACTTTGGCTAATTCCCCTTTGAGGCTGAAAGGTGTAGGTTCTTTGATTTGGCTCAACAATTCTGATTTGTCCACCACAATCTTCTGACTAGAAGTATTTGGTGGTTTAGTTGATGAAACCTCAGTCTGCGATGATCTTTTCAGAATAGTAAGGTTTCTTTTTTCTGGAACTTCAACATTACCTTTCTCAGGGCTCTTCTCGATAGAAGGCTCAAGGTATTTTTGGGTTTCGACTATCTTCTTCATTTCGGTCACCTTTTTTGGAGAACTTTCGTCTGTCTTTTTACTTCGCAGATTGTACTGCCGGTGCACCTCCATAATGGAATTTTCAAATGCCTTATATTCGGTATCTTCAGCTTCTTTTCTCACCTTGGTCTAACAAAGAAGAAAAAGTTCTTGTTCCTCCTAGGTGAGGAAAATTTCTTCGTTATCATGAATGCCCATGAGGTTTATGTGAGTATCCTCCAGTTCTTCAATTACTTCTTCTCCTTCATCGGCATACTTTTCTTGTAGGGGTGGTATGATCTGTTGATCAGGACCTCTCTGTTCCTTTTGATCCCTTTGATCCCTAGGATCTCTCTGCCTAATTTGAGGAGGGTTTCTTCTGAAGTTAGGATTTCGAATTTGAGGAGCTGGTGGGTTATCTCTAGGAGGGTTTCTTTCGGATATAGCAAGTCTCTCCATCATTCTTTCCATTTCTCTAGCCAAGGAATCCAATTTGGAATCGAAATTTGATGTGGAAGGTTCCTCTTTGATTGTGACTCTCCTCTCTGTCCTCTGATGTGCCCTTTTTGCCAACAGTTTGGCCTCCACACTTATTGCACTTTTATGCATGTCCTCCAGGGTGGTGGAGTTTCTCTCCCTTAACTGATATGACATATCGGCATCAAAACCATTAGGGAATTTTATCAATGCCAAACCTTGTGGAGGTTTAATATTGGCTGGGATTGCATTGTATAGGTTATTGAAACGGGTGCAATAATCTTGTACTGTCTCACCTTGATTTCTTCTGATGTTTTCGTATTCTGAAAAGATTTGGAGAGGGTTTTTCTTTACCTCCCATATGTCTAGAAAACTTCTTTGAAATGCGGTAAGGTCGAGCACTAAGGTAGCACGTAAACCTTTATACCATTTCTTAATGTCACCTGTCAAACTTTGCGCAAACAATCTCATTTGAACATCAACCTCATCTACTTCTTGCAGGTCAAAATAATCATTCAGTTTATCAACATGTTGCTGGACGCTCAAGGGTCTTGTTCCATAAAACTATGGAAGTATTGTTTGATAGTCCTGGGGCATAGCATGAAGGGGTACGACCAACACCAAGGGAGCATATCTGGCTGCCATGATAGGTGGAGGAGGCGGGACGACAACCTGGATGATAGGTGAGGTGGTGACAAAAGACGAGGATGAGTAGGGGCTAGCTAGCACAGAGTGAGTGGTTTGAGGTTTAGCAGTGGGAGATAGAAATTCAGGAGTCAGAGGTTGCAAGATGGTTGGGTCCAACATGGTTTCAGCCACAAAGCGATCAGATTTCGTTCTAAATAGGCTTTGTTCAAAACGGATGTCAAAGTCAAGATCTTGAAGGGCAATAAGCTCCTCTGGAAGAGAAGGGGACTTCTGAAGGGGATTATGACTTACTAAACCTTCAACAATGGTCTTTTTCCTGAGTAACTGTTCTGGATTATCAGTTGCTATCGCAGGTTCTCGGTCTGGGTGAGATCGAGTATAAACTCTTTTGGGAGACAAATTTCTTTTTTATTTATATATATATACTTTTTAGTTTTATGAATCCGAAAATAATATATGCAAGTTTTTAACAACCTCTAAACATTACTTCTTTCTCAGATTTGCAATATTTTAGAAGCAAACTTTTCTTCCAGGGAAAAGAAGACATGAGGTTAAAATTTGTTCAGTTCTTTCCCCAGTATGGTTGCCACTATGTTAACGCTCTATAAATTTCCTAGAGGTTGTCATAAAAGAAAAAATCTATGGGAGGTAACTTTATCCAACCACTTCGAAGCTAGGATCTAGACCTACCAGCTTTAGAGAGGGATCTCTCTGTATGATTTAGATATGTTTCAAATTTAAAATATTAGGCTAGGTAAATAAAATATGTTTGTTTTGTTTGTTGTAGTTTTCATTGGGTTGGCTGAGAGAGATTTACACATCCATTGGGCTATGGGGTCTATATCATGAAATGAAATCTAACCAGAAAACAAAGAAACCTTTCACAGGGCAAGATAATGTAATCGCTGGATTCTTTTAGCAGCATAAATGAGGAGTAGCAGAAAAGGCGAGAATGTCAATTACAACAAAGAAGCAATTAAGAATTTCTTTATCGTAAAGTCAGAAGATGAAACACTAAAATCTTTAAAGTCAGAAACAGGGTATAAAAAGATAAATCCTGCAACGTTCATTGCTTTCAAAGATTATATTTAGAAAACAATGTGATAAATGAGCAAGAATAACATTTAACTTAGAAAGGAAAACATCACCAGTGAATACATGCAGGAATCCTGTGAAAATGCCTCTTTGTATTAATGGAAGATCTCTTGAAAAATATTACAGTTTGATAACTTGCAGGGCGTAAAGATCAACCCTCAATACTTCGAAAAGTGAAGTATTTATAACCCAAAATTACAAACGATCCTGTCATTAAAGATTAGGACATGGTAAATCTATTTTTAGCTTAACTAACTTACAAATTTACAAAAATCTAGGAAACTGTTTTATGATGTGTCAAAACTTCATGTTGTTTTCTGGGTGAACCGTTGGTGAGGCTTCTGCACAAACTCGTCTGACTGGATAGATAACTGGGCTGGGACATCTCATAGACTACTCGATCAAGTCACAAATCTCTTCCCATCGAAGATGACTGGGAACACTAACTTTGAGTAATCTTCGATAAACTTCATCCATCTTTGTGTACTTGGAAAAAGTAGGCTCGGTGATGAAGATGTACTGGATCTCATGCTGTATGCTGATGTCCAATTGTAGTGCATCTAGGAATGCCTTGCCCATGATACTTCCTTGAATTCTTGAAAATTTTGAACTATCCTTAGACACATTGGCTAGTCTCTTTTTGTAATTGGGGAGCATCATCAATTTGTCATTTATCACCTTCAAACCAGGAAGACCTTTCTTCTGTAGAGCCTTGATCTTGTTGAAAAACCTTTGTACCCCTAGGTCCATAGCCTGAACCTTTTCTTCCAGCTGTAGCATCAATCCTCTCTTGGTCAAGTCTCTGTTGACCTCAAGGATGGTCTCCGTTCTATCCTCAATTCTCAACTCTTCCAGATCCTCTCTGGTTTTAGAATTCAGGAATTTGATGATTTCATTAGCTTGTGTGGGCATCTCTCCTAATTCTGATCTAATCTTCTCAATGGCTTGTTTACTTCTCTGGACCAATTAATTTTGCTCAAACATAATCTGTATCATTGGCCATATTTCATTCATAAACTTGGTGATGTCTATCCAAACACTTTCTTTGACTTCGGCCAGTGTTTTGCCTGCCACTGTTTGCTTCCGAAGCTGTTGTAACTCTTGTTTGAGCTGGTTTGACACTTGTTTTTCCTTGGAGTAGCTAGTTTGGTAAGAAGATTTGAGTTCCTGAAGGTTCTCAATCTCCTTTTTGAGCCTGCTACTCTCTGTCTCTTGCAGATTCATCTCTTCCATAGATTTAGCTAATTCAACCGTCTTTTCCAGAGACGTCAGTGGATTTTTCGATGGAAATTCTGCTAGTGATGCTATGCTCACCCCTGAGAGTGGAACTGCCCTCAATGGAATGACTTCCATGGGTTTTGACTGTTCTTTCTCTTTCACTAGCTTCTCCATTTCAACTTTCATTTCCTTCAATTGTGCATTCTGCTCCATGATCAACTTAAACATTTCATCTTTTTCTCCTTCCGTCTCCACTATTTCCTTTGCCTGTGAGTTTATTGTTGGTGGTAGCTTCAATTGTTTCCTCAAAGACGTTATGTCAGAATTTTTCTTCTTGATCATCTCCTCGACTGCTTTCACATTCGAGGGATCATACCCGATCTTGAGGACCAGTTCCTCCAATGTATTGATCCTGTTATCCTTGGCAAAGGATGATATTTTCTCCAACTTCAACTGCATATGGATGTTATTCAGAGACACTTGTAACCTAGAGGTAGTAGTGGAAGCATGTGCCAATGTGGAGAAAACTATTTCTCCAGTTTGCATGTGCAGATCCATTTGATCAGCTGGATGCACGTCCTTAGTCTAGAATTCAAAAGTTGCCCTTTTGTAATTGGTGATTACCTTTGGGTCTAGCACCTGTGCTTGGAGAAATTCCATGTGCAATATTCCCTTCTTAGTGTCGAATGACGATAGCAGCCTGTGTTTTGCAGTCAACGTCTGCTTCCAGAACTGGGCGTATGTGCTGCTAGTTAGAGTATGATTCTTTTTCTTGATCAAATCATATTCCTCAAAGATACTCAACTTTGGTCTTGTCTTTCCTGGCTGGTTTATTGGTGGAGTATCTGTAGGCTTCTTTGGTAATAATGAGGTTATGATCTACTTTCTTCTTGTACTGAGGAGTGACCGATCAACCTCCATCATTGTAGTGGATGGAAACGCCTTTTCTCCAGCCGGGTCATGAGCCGAACTGGTTTTTGGCCTTTTGGTATGCAATCAAAATTCTTCTAATGATACTTCAGTGACAGGAGGTGACAGATCCTGCCTAGGCCTTTTTTCCTTTGGATCTTGTGGGGTGGTCGTCTGTGATACAGTGACCGGGAGGTCTTGTTGTTCTGTCTTAACCAAAGTATTTGGCTCCCATTCCGTCTGGTTGGCAAAGTTTTCTACCTCAGGCCTAGATATGTGAACATATGGGATATTCTTATTCTTTATCCTCATCTATGAAATTATCCCGCACGGATCATAGTGCCATGTGAAACTGACGAAGAATTTCATTTCCCTTAGCAGTCTATGTTCTTCCTCCCCGACACCTCGACTATTGCAGATGAAAGACCCAATCTGCCCTTTGATTCTGAGCTGTTGTGATCCAGATTATTTTCGACATTAAATGAGAGCGGAGATATAATAAAGAAATGCATAGAGATATCGCATATATCCAGTAATATAACATAAATATATCAGAGATGCAACCATAAACACAGAGATACAGTAATACATGATTTCTATTAATGAAAGAAATGTATAGAGACTATAAAAATACAGAGTGAAAGACTCGCTAGAATGGTGGCAACTTATCTCTGAGAAGAGATGTGACGGCTACTCGCATTCGCAAGAAGATGATTACAATGAGGATCTAGAGGAATTTTTACAATAAACAGGAATGCCAAAAGTCCTAGACATCCAAAAACCTAACCCTAGGAGATGAAGTGCCAAAAGTCATGTGGGCCCCGTTTGGGTAAGTTAGTACATCAACTTCCTGGGGTCGTAACTTTTGCATACGATCTCCGTTTTAGGTGTATGATAGCTCGTTGGAAAGGTATCATTGAGGAGATTAATTTTGGGGGCTTAATAATGCTTTTGGCTATCATTGAGAACCTCGATCTCAAAAAACCTTCATTTAGGCCCTCAAAATGGCCCCGGAAGTTAAAACCTGCTAAAAATAGTAAATTGCCAAAATTGCCAGAAAACTGTTTTGAGCCAGTCGAAAAAGGTGGGTGGCCACCGATATCCACCTGGATCAATATTCCCTCCTTAGGAAGTAATGGTCTCCATTGCGTTGAGTTCCCAGGGGAGAGGGAAACACATTTGCTGGATCTGCATTTGGGTGAGCTACTTGTATTGCTGGAGACGTCACGCTGCTTAGTTTGTGGAAGTCTATCATGAACCTGTTGAAGTTGAGGTTGTTCAAAAATTCGAGCTACATGAGAGGAACGTGTGCAGAAGGAATCTTTGTGCTTTTTTGCAATCTTGTCGACCTGCTTTTGTTGGATAGAAGGTGCAGGGGGCAAGACTGTAGTGGTTGCAATGTCCTTCTGTTCCCCTTTTGAATAGATTGTGAAGAAGCTGAATTTTGCAGTATGAGATACTACATTGCGACACTTTTTAGGTGAAACAATAGTTGGAACTACCTATGGTATTATGTAGAGATGGCCCCCCAAAGTAACAATGACACTACGTGGTCGAGACTCATAAATAACATGGCGCTTCCACATATATGGCTGGCCCAAGAGAACATCACAGACATCTAGTGGGGCAACATCACATAATACCTCGTCCTTGAAGGGCTAGATGCCGTATGACAATCGACATTGTTGGCTGACACGGAGATCTCTTCCTTGGCAAAGCCACCCAATGTTGTATGGTTGTGGGTGTGGTGTTGTCGACAATCCCAACTGTTTGACAACCTCTGCTGAGATGAGGTTCTTCTGGGTTCCGTTATCAACAATAAAATGTAGTGGGGTCCCCTTTACTCACATTTTTGAATGAAAAAGGTGCTCCCCCTCTTCAGGATCTGTTGGTTCTTCTGGTTGAATTGCTGCGGTCGCGACAATAGCAGTGGGGTCTATGTCAATGATCTGTCCTTTACCTGTATTTTCATAATCAGATTCAGAATCAGGTTTTGGCTCCTTGTCTTTGATCTCATCCACCAATGACTATTTTGAGCGACATTCATCGGTGTTATGCTAAGGGATTTTGTGGAAATCACACCATTTTCCGATGTCCTTCTTTGTCTTCCCATGACCCTTCTTTTCCTGTGTCTTGGACTGGTTTTCAGGAGACTATTTGTTAGGGATGTCTTTGTCATACTTTGGTTGTTGCTGATTTGCAGACCCGAATTCCCATTTGTTCTGGTTCTTAAATTTCTGCTCAATTTTAACAGCATATCGATAAGCAGCATCGAGTGATGAGATGTCCAGAAAATCCATTTCAGTGTGGATGTATCTATGTAGAGCCCCATGGTATTTCAGAACCAAATGTCGCTCAGAGTCTTTGATACCCAGCTTGGTGTGCAAGGTATGGAAGGTATTGGTGAACTCCAGAACTGCATGGCCCCTCTCTTGCCGCAGTGTGGTCCATCTCATGTACTGGTCCTCATAGTTGCCAACAGGGTAATACTATTCTTTTACCGCATCCACAAAAAAATCCCAAGTGGGATCGGCCCCATATATTCCAGACTCCTCTATGGAACTTTGATCCCAGTAAGTTTCCCACCAATGTTTGACATGAGGGAGATCTTTAAGGAGTGCGAAGGTGATCTTTTCTTTGTCGGAAAAATTGTGAACTGAGAAATAACCTTCTAGCAAAGTTAACCATTTTTCTAGGGCTTCTACATCTATCTGTCCTTCAAATACAGGAATATCAAAATTAACTTGTACCTTGAAAGGCAAGGTGCCTCCAAAGTGGCCACTTGATGAAGATGCGCCTGATACTATCGGTAGGCATTGAAGGATGTGGGAAAAATTCTCCATCATTTCTTTCCTCTGTTGCGTGAGAGCTTGCTCAAGCCATAGATTGATAGGATCATCTGCTCTATCGTTTTTCTTTTCTTATGCCATTGAGGGTTTCTTGGGTGTGCGAGAGTGATTGTCTTCAAGAGAGACAAGCTCGAGACCCAACTTTCTATACTCGGACCTCATCGGGGACATGCACTGAAAAAAATGATCAAGAGCAACCTTCTCTGATACCACTGATCCAAATTATTTTCGGCATGAAATGAGAGCGGAGATATAATAAATAAATGCACAGAGATATCATGTATATCCAGTAATATAACATAAATATATCAGAGATGCAACCATAAACACAAAGATACAGTAATATACAATTTCTATTAATGAAATAAATGTACAGAGACTGTAAAAATACAGAGTGAAAGACTCGCTAGAATGGTGGCAGTTTATTTCTGAGAAGAGATGTGATGGCTACTCACATTCGCAAGAAGATGATTACAATGAGGCTCTAGAGGCACTTTTACAATAAACAGGAATTCCAAAAGTCCTAGATATCCAAAAACCTAACCCTAGGAGATGAAGTGCCAAAAGTCATGTGGGCCCTGTTTGGGTAAGTTAGTACATCAACTTCCCGGGGTCGTAACTTTTGCATACGATCTCCATTTTAGGCGTATGATAGCTCGTTGGAAAGGTATCATTGAGGAGATTCATTTTGGGGGATCAATATGCCTTAAGATATCATTGAGAACCTCGATCTCAAAAAACCTTCATTTAGGCCCTCAAAATGGCCCCGGAAGTTAAAACTTGCTAAAAATAGTAAATTGCCAAAATTGCCAGAAAACTGTTTTGAGCCAGTCAGAAAAGGTGGGTGGCCACTGATATCCACCTGGATCATGTTGCTTCTTATTCAAAGACACAAAATGTATATTTTCTGAGTTTATCATCTGCCTTATGTATTCCAGGGCAAAAATTATGACAGGTAAGTACTTGGGTAGTTTATATGGGGCCAACTCGCACCCATAGACTCTGATCTCGGTGTGATTTTGGTATAGGTACCAATCACTAGTCTTTGTATGGTCCGAGAGATGTAGGATCCTCTGAACTTCGTCATTAATTCTGGGTTCGAGTCGGCTGCTGAGCATACTCACCACTGGGTGGTAGAACTGCTCGATGAACTGCTTGAAACTGAATTCCATGGAGTTATGTCTGAGTAGAGAAGTCCATGCTGTTACTGCCTGGGGTCTAACATCTTCGTCCATCTTCTGCATAGAAAAAACAAATTTGTCTGCTTGGAAGAAAATGAACAGGTATGCTAGTATTGAAGAATACCAGAACATGCCTTCCGTGGCGAAATTTATGAATTGCTCGTGAATGTTGTCCACCAGGAACATGTTGAAGTCAAAATTTGTAGTGGGTTTCTCATCGGTGGAGAAAATAGATATAAATCCCAAAATGGGTTCATCTACCCACTGATCTGAAAAATAACCGAGTAAGGCGCATAGCAACATGATAACCTGGTTTCCTTTTGTTGAGAACATGGAGGATGGATAAGGGGAGTTTGTAGTGGGGAGTTGAGTGGATTGTGGAAGAAAAATCTCAAAAATCTGAGCTCTTTGAGGAAACGACAGCTTCTGGTATAGCTCTGTGATGATCTCGAGGTTAAAAGGTGAGGTGGAGTCGGCTCGGGATATTTGCATCAGTTGGTCGATGGTTTCTGGTGTGATGAGGAAAATAATTTCCCCGGACAAGGATACGATGGCTCTTTGCTCGGGGATATAGTGGGCTTGGTACTTGAGGGAAAACTCTAGGAAATGGTGAATCTGGGGGAAAAGATACAAGGGTAGGTTGGAGTCCCAGGGTCCAATTTCATCACTCTGGTCCAAGAAGACTTCTTTAAGCCATGACTGTAGGTCTGCGAAGTTGAAATCACATTTTGTGTCTATGATTAAGTAGTCTTTGTCAGCCAGAGGAATCCCGTCGAGGTCAACAGCAGGCGGGAGAAATAGATTCTCCTCACCTTCTGTTTGTTTTGACTTTGGCACCATTACTATAACAATACCTGCAAATAAAAAAAAAGTTAGGAGGGATGACTGTAGGTGTGGGTGATTGACTATAATGGAGAGGAAAATGGGGTAAATTCTCTGGTGCGATTAGTTGGTAAATGGTGAAGGAAGGAAGGGTGAGGGTAGTTTTGAGTAAACGAGTATCCGTTGGGCGTGGGAGACAGGTCAGTTGGTTAACGGATAAGTTATCCAGTAATAAATGGCCAACAGGTCATTTAGAACATGAGATGGCAGGTGACAATGACTGAGGCATACATATGAGTTGTAACAACCAAGATTTCATTTAAGCTACTATAAATTACAACAGAGTTGAAAGAACTAAAAATTTGCCTATTCCAGCATATTCATTCCCAGAATTTTATAAATAAAATAACATTTTTACATAACGCACTTTGCATAACAATTTAAATCTACCTAATAATTTGCATAAAAGTTAAAATTGAGTAAACACTTCACAATTTTGAAAATACCTGTCACAAATACCTGTCACTGATGCTAAGCTTGCGCTGCAGCTTGAATCCTCGCTTGAACCTTGAACCTTCGCTTGAACACCCCCAAAACCGGCCACCCTGCCGACCAGTGCGCCTGGCCCTAGGACATCTACGGATGTCCTAGCCCTCTGTGCCCAAACCTCTCAGCCACGGTGTGCACGGTAAATCCCCACTGTTTCACTCTCCCCCAATGTTTCCCCAAAATCACCCTTCCTCCCCTCCTCAATGAAATCCCGACCAAAGAATGAATAATCCCTCTTCCCTCGTCCTTCTCCTTCCCTTATCCTCCTTTCACCGCCCTCGCCCTTCCCTTAGTCCTTACCAACCTCTTATCCATACATTAATTTCCCTTATCTATTCATATTAATTATCTTATCTTTTAATTAATGTTTCCTTTAACTTGTGGGTTACGCTATCCCTCATGGGATACGTAACCCCTTAACCTTATTTATTTTATT
>WSFP011475604.1:0-17030 GCA_009831015.1 Picea engelmannii
GGCAGCTGGATGGACAGGACGAGAGCCCTAGTGTCTCAGTAGACACGTCACATACCATTGATGACCTTATGCCTCAACAGAGTGGTGACACTAGTGAGGAGTCACACATGTTAGTACCTAGAGATGATGAGCTTCCTATGGGGGCCGTGACACATCTGTCACATGTTCAGACACCCATGATAGCCACGTCACATGAGGAGATCAGTGTCATGTCAGGTATGATGGATGAGCTTAGTGTGAGGGATGCACACCATGGATAGGTAGACCCAGAGATCCAGGAGGAGGTACAAGATGTACCGGCAGTTGACCTCACACATATAGGTCAGACAAAGGAGATAGAGTCACAGCTATTGGAGACTCCATTGGTTGAGCAGATTGCAGAGGCTGACAAGTGGATGGAGCACTTGCTTCTAGGATCACATTGCATGGATGAGGATGCATTCTTTAGAAGTCATGATGACCATAGCATGAGTCTGGATACATCTATATGGGATCCAGGCACATATGATAGTAGCAGGTTGAGTGCACAGGAGGATACAACTGCTCACACTGGATAGAGTATGATTCATAAGGAGCTAGCAGTTGAGGGTGATGTGCAGTTACGTATGGACAGACCCAGTAGCACCGTAGACAGTGGGCAGTTGAGCATGTTAGCTTATGCAGAGGGTGTTTTTGGGGATTTTAAAGTTGGCACTAGTAGTGAGGGGTCTGAGATGGCACCTCAGTATGACCATGATCAGGAGTCACACCACTTGGTAGAACAACTGAGAGTTAGTGAGGCTATGATCAGGGAAGCCACTAGACGTATTGATGACATGCATGCAGTGATGGAATATTACTGTTGGAGAGCATTAGTGGCATAGGGTAGCTCAGATGGAGGATTCTCCATGGATGATTTTCACACTCTCCGGGAGAGAGTATCTGTGATGAAGACTGACTACCAGTAGTTGTTGACAGACAGGGATTATCTACTGAGGATTGGTGAGATGTATCATGAGGCTCTGAGGGAGCAGGATTTGGAGATGGACCGACTCACTCAGGAGTTGGAGAGCACTCAGAGATTCTTGAGAGGCACACAAACCACCCTTCAAGAATCAGAGTCTAGGACATATGAGTCTCCTGAGGAGATCCATCCGAGATCCACTTCATCTACCTTAGTGGACACTCAGATGTATCAGTCAGTCACATTGATAGAGGATGTTGATGATCTAGCAGAGGAGCACCAGTTGATGGGGGACACTTCCATTTGTGTCTTGGGAGTGGTTGATCTCCATATAGATATTGATCCAGCCATACGCCCAGGATCTGTGATGCAACATGAGTTTGTGGGAGATGACAGGAGTATGCCGGAGCATATAGTGATGCATGATAGCTCACAGAGACATGCTGAGATGTATGGTGGGATTCAGAGGAGTGTACTTCCTGGCAGGGAGGAGACACACTTATGGGAGCATGCAGGTGCCACTCCTTTGCAGCAACATATGATTATGAGACCTCACCTTCACCATTTCAGTAGTTGCTTGGGTGAGGGGAGATGGAGAGTGGTTTACTAGCAGTTGGAGGAGTTGCTTCCGATTGTACCTGATGATTAGGGCTTAGTGATGACTACAAGCGAGTAGTTATCATGGATACCGATGGATGAGCTTCTGGTTGAATCCTTGGGATTAACCAAAGCATGTGACGCCTTTCAGTCCTACAGCCAGTTGCAGATGTTTCTATTAGCCCATCCTGACACCTTTATCATAGACAATCGCATGAGGAGGGATAGGCCATGGCTGAGGGCATGGAGAGTGAGTAGGTAGAGACTACATGATAGGATTACTTTTACGGCATACAACAAGTCAGAGGTGGACCGTTTTATATAGACATTTGAGACTTGGTGTGTGATGGTGAGCATCATAGACCATGTGATGATAGATGATCACAGAGGGCTTCTAACAGTGATTAGCCTCACATAGGAGAAGTTAGAGGAGATTGGAAGTGATAAACTTCCAATTTTTCCATGGGACCCAAGAGTCTGTTTTGTTAGCACGATGTTCATGTTGACCTAGGTTGCACTAGTGAGCCACACACTCCACCTTGGTTTGGTTTGTAGTGGGTCTGCAGGAACTTGTCCTATGGGGCAATACCTTTCCTTCCACTTGATCATTAGGATAGGGCATAGAGATGTTTAGACATGTACTTCTTCTACATAGATGCCCTTATAGATATAGTTTCTGAACAGCAAGTCCGGTGGTCACATGTATTTCAGCTGGATGAGCCAGGAGAGGAGGGTTCAGGATGTATGCAGGGGGCAGACAGTCATGGTCAGAGTAGTGCAGTGTCGGCATGAGGATCTTCGACAGAGGTTAGCATGGGACCTAAGGATTGCAGGATTGAGTAGTTCATTGACCGACAGGGGAGAGTGGACCATTGTAGGGGAAAGTCATTCTAGCTTTCCATTGAGCTTCAGTGTGGAGAGGAGCACATCGCTTGCGGGTGCCTCACGGAGGTCTTGCATCACCTCAATTGGGCATCAACATGTGCAGTTTATGAAGGCTGTGTGGATCTTGGTATATATTTGTAGGATGGAATCATTCCGAGATGAGGCCATGTGTCATGTGCAGGAGGTTCACAGGGTTGATATCTTTCAGAACTATGCTTCGCAGAGTATTGCAGTTCACTTCCTGATATGGGATCCAGGGGGTGGAGTGTACTATTGTTCGTCTTTGGATGGGTTTGGCTATGTACCCCATAGGTGGACATGGGATCCTAGTATTTTATTTGAGATGATTTGGTTATTGCTTGAGGACAAGCAATTTTCTAGTAGGGAGGATTGTAATGTCCCCACTTTGGGACATCATCACAGTGCAGAGATTTATATTGACCAGAGTAGCCAGATGGATGTTATAGCGAGTACAGGGGTATTTGAGAGGCATGGTGGGGTATAAATTGCATTGATCATCACATTCCATCATTATGAGACATTTCACATAGGTTGGCTTTGGTTTCGTTGCATTCCGACGATTTCCATGATTTTGACTATTTTGAGCTATAAGTTAATTGAAATCACTGAAGAGGTCATTTTGGGCACATTACTTGGAGGAACCTCTCAGTGTAATATCTCATTGTAATTGGGAGAAGCAACAATATAGGATGGGATGGCTAGAAGTGACTTTCAGTGGCCAGGGAAGCCACAAGGAGAGATAAGGAGTTTTTCAAAGGTAAATAGGTTAATTAATTAATTAAAGTGATTTAATTAATTAATTAAATATTAATAAAATGAAAGACACTTTGGAGGGACAAGGTGAGCCAAAAGTATAAAGGAAAGGCAAGGGCCTCTTCTCATTGATTCATGTATGTTTATCTTTAGATATCTGGCTTTTAGCTAGTGAGCCTAGCATTGGGGGTTTTGAGGGTTTTGACATAACAAACCCTAGAGGACAATTCAGTGGTGAAAGATTCCACCTAGATTGTCCCAAGCTTAGTCTCGGAGCTAAAATACTCTCCCACACCATTCTAGTTCTAGATCTACTCAGTTGCAAGAGGATTCCATATCAGTTGCTTGTGCAGATAGAGAGAGGGTGCACCAGCTGGGGGTTTCCAACAAGGGGGGCGCACCATTCATTGAGGAGGGATTCGTCCTAGCTGAGGAGAAGGGTTTCTAGGAATTCCAGGTATTGGGTTTCCTTTGCAGGTGTCTTAGCATCATTCTTGGTGGTTTTCTGGAGTCTTCAGTGGAGGATCGATTTGTATTGAGAGTGGGACATTTTCCCAAGAGGAGGGCACACCATTATTTGGAGGGTATCTAGATCTAAGGATCTAGCAGGTATTTGAGGATTTGAGAACTTGGGTTCTCATTGCAGCGTCCTGATCTATCATTGTGGAGAGTCTCATAGCATTTGGAGGCCTCCTTCATCAGGGCCAAATTATCTAGGGCTTCAGTCATCTAGTGGGGCACACCATTCAGTGGAGGAGTTCACATCTATAGAGGTTGAGAGGGATCTTGGAGATTCAGGCACCTGGGTTGTTCTTACCATCACCCAATCTACTATTTGGCATCTTTCTGGAGGTGAGTGGACATCTTTGGCACCAGGGCTGAATTGTTGAGGAGCTTCAGTTATCCAGCAGAGCGTGACATCTTCCAGTAGTGAGGGGTTTGGAACTTGGCATTGTTTTTCATCTCTTAGCCAGCCTTTGGAGGCTTACTTTGTATTGTCGGGAGAATTTTGTAGCAGCTCATACTTGTTATCTATTGTCTATCATCTTGGCCATCTGTTGAGCATTCTAGATCGGCATCTCCATTGTAGCAGGTTCTTCTATTTTATGAATAAAGAAGATTTGTGATGTTTTGGCTTGTCTATCATATTGCATATGGTTGAGGTATGTTTCATGGTTGTATATTCTTGTTATTTGCTGCATACACACATATAAACACAAACAAACAAATAGATCAGCAAACTGTTTGATGAAATAGCACAACCATAAAAAGTTTAAAAAAAACACCAAAACAATGATGATCCATGCATAATGGCTTAGGATCATTACATTCCCCCCGGACTTGGGAAGTCTTTTCGATGCTCATTTGTCATCCCTTGTGTGTGGAAGCAAAGATTGGAGAGATCCGAGACTGTACATTATGACGTCTATATTGTACTAGGCATTGAATTCAGGCGATCCGAAAGGTACTATCCGCAACTATAAGCATGGCTGCAACTCATGGAAAATTATGCGAAATTGGTTAAGTCCTTTGAACCAAGTGAAGGTGATGGCACATATCAAAGCAAGGGAGGCACATCATGTTGGCATTCTCATCTCTCAGCAAATCAGAGTAGGAGTGAAGCCACTTCATGGTATCCTTAAAGATAAGACAACCTGAACAAAGACCATTCCCTGTGCAATTCAAACAGATAGCACAAGGAATATTGGCAAGATGAATCAAAAAAATCAGAGAACAATCTCTGCAGAAGAGCATGACGAACTAGTAAAGGCGGTGTAGACTCTCCAATTGCAACTCAGGGTGCTTTCAACGCAATTTTTTTCCATTATTGAAATCACCATACAACACAGAAGCGAGCAACAGAGAAATATGGATGAATGTAAAGCCTTGTGACAACAAATAGAGGCACTTCAATTCATAGCTGGACCAACGTCACCCATAGCCTCCCTGAACACCTTCATTTTAGACGAGGTCTCATCACCAGGAGAACGCCCAAGACTGGACCTCAACCTGTGGCCTCCAACAACCGAGGATTCTACTGCACCGGATCGAAGCAATATATAAGTGTATGCAGTGTTTTTTTAAGCTACTTTTAAGCTCTTTTTGCAGAGTTTACACCATTGCAGCACAAATAGGCTTTAGTGATATAACAAGCACTACCCCTGCTCCTCATACCCATCTTAGAGAAATCAAGGGAGGCATTTTTGAAGTATACAACACTTGTAATGCAAGCAATGTACTCGACCTGTGTTTCCACACAGTTTTTTGAAATATAATTATTACCCAGTTTCTGTTAAAAAAAAAAGAAAAACAGAATATGTTTATCTTCCAAAATATCTAAATCTCTAACCAACCAAATGCCTCATAAAACTACTAAGGGGATATATATGTGTTCTCTAAATTCTTTCTTCCCATGCCAAGATTTGAAACACTCCTCCAAGAATCTCCTTTCCATCATCCCCTTATTCTAGTGATTACATGAATATCTAACCATACCAACCTCGCATAGGTACATTTAATGACTCATTCACTCACAAATCTTTGCTAGTGATGAATGGCACATCCGTAGTCTTTCTCCTGACGAGGAGTGGATAGACTCAAGGTGCTCTCATATTTCTCACTCGAGGATGGAGTGATCTATATTGATTAGGTGTGCATGTGGGGAAATAATCATCAACATAAATATAATATTTAAATAATATATTTATAATATAATGTACAAATATATAAATAATCAATAATCAATAATTAATTAATGAAAATAAAATAATAGAAAATACATGTCTATTAATGAAAGGGAACTTCACCCAAGTATATATATCGGGGCCCTCAATTGTAATATATCATCTCATATGATATTTACTTACAATAACCTCTCATAAAGTTCGCTAAGTCTTGTTGATATTTTCAGTGTTTAATTATTCCATGATAACAATCGCACTTAAATCATAAGGAAATGATTATTAGATATGAAAATTAGAAAAATTCAACATGGTATTAGAGCTAGTTAAAAATCTGTCAATGCGAGAGCTAGTATAAGTATTTTTTGAAGATAGTTAAAAGATTTCAATTTTATATCCGATAGATCTTCTTCTGATATTTTATTTTTTACAATTGTATAGTCATGGTTGTGAGTGGCTTGTGCACACAAAGAAACAAGATTCTCTTTGATATCGATTTTCCTAATTACATGGCGCGATCACCTTAAGGATTTCACTACATAGTGCGACCAATGCTTTTTTGTCACTCTATGTTTCTCTACAAGATGGTGTCCAATCTCAGAGTAGAAGACAGGATGGATGGTGCTACAAATTTCAAATCTTGGAAGACCAGGATACTCTTCATCCGGGATGAAAATGAGATTCAAAATTATATAAAAAAAAATGTCTCAAAATGAGAAAGTGTTGAAGAGAAATCCATGCACAAGAAGAATGAAGAAAAGGCTAAGAGGATCTTGATAGATTTTCTAAAAGATCATTTGATTCCACACATTGCTAAGTTGAAAACTACGAAAGAAATATTTGAAGCCTTGGTGGGATTGTTCGAGAGCAAGAACATTAGTAGGAAATTAGCTTTGAGAAGTCAACTTCATTGTATCATGATGACCAAATCAAATTCAATTACCACTTATTTTATGAAAGTATCCTAGTTGAGAGATCAACTTAAGACCATTGGAAATACCATTGATGATGTAGAACTTGTTACAATGACTCTTAATGGATTGTCTTATTCATGGGAACCATTTGTTCAAAGCATTTATGGATGAGAGGAGTTTCTTGAGTTTGTTCAACTATGGACTGATTCTGTCCAAGAGGAGGCTAGAACATTGTCCAAAAATAGCTTGCGGAAACCCTAGGATGAAGGAAGAAGGGGACGTTTGTTGGATACAGAGAGACATCAAAGGCTTACAGAATCTACATTCTAGGACAACACTAGATAGAGGTCAGTTGGGATGTCACCTTTGACGAAGACACAACCTTCAGGAGGTCTAGAGAGTCTCACATGGATATTGCTAGTGAGGAGCATGAGGCTTCGAAGGATGTGGGTTTATGTCCCTCTTTTCCAATTAATCATCCTTTAGACTATCAAGAGAATTCATCTGAGTCAGCTGAACCAGTCGACCCGCCTAGAGTTGTTTTCTAGAGACCATGAAGAGGCCAGTCTATCTTCGTGATACATTGCAGGATGCAAAGAGGCATGCAAATCCCTATGGTAATTTCAGGAAAAGTAGACACCCTAAAAAATTCTCGAGTTATATGGCATTGATGAGTCACATCATTGATTTTGAACCTTCCATTTATGAGGAGGTAGTAGGCCAACAAGTTTGGAGAGATGCCATGATGGAGAAATATTAGTCCATCATGAAGAATGATGTGTGGGATATTTTGTTGAGACCTGAGTGGAAGTCAATGGCGAATTCTAAGTCGATCTACAATATCAAGCATGCAACAAATGACAACATCGAAAATTACAAAGAGAGGCTCATGGAAAGAGGGTTCTCCCAAAAAGAGGGAGTGGACTATGATGAGACATTTTCTCCAGTCACCAGGTATACTTCCATCAAGACCATTATTACCATTGCAATAGTCATGGATTGGATATTACACCAGATGGATATAAAGACTACATTCCTCAATGGTGCGATTGAGGAGGAAGTGTTCATAAAACAACCTTAGGGATTTGAGGTACATGGGAGGGAGTCTCATGTTTGTAGGCTAAAGAAGGCCTTGTACGGAATCAAGAAGGCACCCAGGGCATGGTACTCCAATATTGATGGATACTTGATGAGCTTGGGCTTAACCAAGAGTGAAGCAGATCCCAACCTTCACTACAAGGTTGTTGATGGTGATCCTTTGATCTTGGTGTTATACATTGATGACTTGTTCCTTACGACAGTAGACAGACTCATCGATTAGTGAAAGAGGGAGTTTCCCTCTGAGTTCAAGATGAAGGATCTTGGATTGATGCATTATTTCTTGGGATTGGAGGTGTGACAGAAACCAGGTAAAATATTCCTTGGACAAGGGAAGTACACAGTTGAGATATTAAGCAAATTCGGTATGATGGACTGTAAGTTCATGGCTACACCTATGATGACAAATCTGAAGAAGTTGAGTGATTCCACTTCGAATTCAGATCTGGTGGATCCCACTATGTACATGTATCTAATTCGATCCTTGATGTACCTGGTAACACCATGCCACATATTTTCTTTGCAGTGAACACTCTGAGCCAGTTGATGGTTGAACTAAGGCACTTCCATTGGGTTGCATAAAAGAATGTGTTGAGGTACCTGGATGGTATAGTTGGATATGGTCTAAGATATGACTCAGGTGATGAAGTGAGGTTGCAATGATATACTAATCCTAACTAGGCAGGGAGTGCAGTGGATAGAAAGAGGACCTCGGGGTGTTGCTTCAGCTTAGGATCAACTATGATATATTGGTTTAGCAGGAAGAAGACTTATGTATCACTCAATACAACAAAAGAGGATTATATTGCAACTAGTGTAGTAAGTTGTAAAGCATTATGGATTCAGAAACTTCTTGCATGACTATTTGATCAAGAGCGAAAGACAACCTCAATACACTATGATAATTAAAGTTGTGTCAAGCTTTCGAAAAATACAATATTTCACGACAAGTCGAAACACATTGAGATCAAATATCACTTCATCCAAGACATGGTATAGAAGGGAGTAGTAAATCTCTAGTACATATCCACATATGAGCAAATTGCAGACATTTTCACTAAGCCTCCTTCTAAGAAAAAAATTGTATACTTTAGAGATAAGATTGGTGCAATGCAGAATGTCTCCCTTGTTGAGAGGGAGTGTTGATGTTTCTCTAGTTAATAGAATTGAGAAGACATTCTCCCATATTGGTCATGCTTATTTGACCAAGGGGAATGAATCATTCAGTCATGGAGCTTTGTTAGTGGTGAATGGCCCAGATGTAGTCTTTCTCCCGACAAGGAGTGGATAAAATCAAGGTGTTGTCACATTGCCTACTCTAGGACGGAGTGATCTATATTAATTAGACATGCATGTGAGGAAATATTCATCAACATAAAAATAATATATAAATAATATATTTATAATGTAATGTATAACTATATAAATAAGCAATAATTGATAATTAATAATAAATCAATTAATGAAAAGACAATAATGGAAGAGACATGTCCATTAAAGAAAGGGAACTCTGCACAAGTCTATATATCGAGTCCCTCGATTGTAATATATTATCTCAGATAATATTTACTTACAATAACCTTTCATCAAGTTTTCCAAGTCTTGTTGAGATTTTCAATGTGTAATTATTCTATGATAACAATAACATTTAAATCATAAGGCAATAATTATCAGATCAAAAAATTATAATTTAAAGTCAACACTTTTTACCCATATATATCATCCCACTTTAACCATCACTCCATCACCTTCCTTCCACACCTAACAATTTCCTACGAAGGGGGAGGAAAAACCTAGATCTTTCCAAACAATTGACACATTTTTGGTAGAGATACACAATTATCGCATTCTATTTTAGCTTTACCACAATGTATATCTTATAGATGTAGCTAAATATCACTAAATTTAAACATTTAGCAAAAATAATACACTTAAGTGCTAGTTGTAATGGAAAACAATATACGTTGTAGAAAAACATTGTTTGAAATATATAGATGTAGCTAAATATCACTAAATTTAAACATTTAGCAAAAATAATACACTTCAGTGCTAGTTGTAATGGAAAACAATATACGTTGTAGAAAAACATTGTTTGAAATATCATGTCAAATAAAACATTTTTACGGTCAAAATTGAATTGAAAAAAGTAGAAAAAAACAATGACATTTTTAACATGTTTTTTCATTTATAAGAATGATGTAATGATCCAAATGCCTAAAATATCACTACAGAAAATAAGTACACAACATGTGCAACAATGTGAGCATGGAGAACAACTCCAAGATAGATAAGTTACACAATAACTCCTTAAAGAATAAGAGAGCCTCCTCAACATAACCAATTACATTCATACATCACATTCACATCTCTCCAATAATGAATACATGATCTCTATATATACCTATTCACACTTGCACATGAGGCCCCTTTACTATTAGACTGACCCTATTATATATATATTTACACATTACATGTACATTTAGGCCCATATATTCCCCCTATTTGTGTCATATCATATACATTTATCCCTATATATGATCCCCTTGGGTCATGGCATAGTACCCTCCTTCAAAAAGATTTGTCCTCAAAGCTTTGCAATTAAAGGCTTCACATGTGAATAAACCAAGTAATATGATTTTCTTATTTTCTTGCTTTCTACCTTCCATTGATTATTATACATCCATCCAAAATCAATTATTTTCAGTCATAATCCTTGGTGTCTAGTTGTTGCATAATTTTCCTTCTCTTGATTCCATGTATTGTTGTTGAAGTTTCTCCAATTTGTAGTAGTTGTTGGTCTATGATAATATATTGTTGAATAATGGTTTTGTGATGCCATATTCTAGGAATATTGATGATTATTCCATATTCTTCCTTGATAATGTCAATATTGATCTTCTTGTCTTCCTTGAAATATTTCTTGATAATGAGGGTGTCGATATGGTTTGACTTTTCAAGGTTTGTATTCATTCTACACACCCATTTCATCTATATTATTTTCAGAGACAATGGAATCCTCTATCCTCTTTACTTGGTCCTTTATTACTCTATCCTTGGAAATAATACCATCATATTTGACATGTACATCCTCTAGATGGAGTTCAACTTCTTCAAGTATCTTATGTTGACCTTCTTGAATCTTGTATTATTTCTCCTTTTGAAGCTAAAATGTGACCCCATCTATCAAATTCTAAGGTCCTTCTTTAATTTTGATTTGCATTTCTAATTTTACCTCATCAGTGTTTAAGGATTCCTCAACCTTCTTTCAAATTTCCTCTTCCAGTCTTTTGGTAGATTCTGCATGCAACATCCTTGTTTCCTTTTTATTTCAAATAATTCTTATTCTCTTCCTTCAATATTTTAACCTCATCTAGTATTTTTTTATTATGGTTTTATAATCTACATATCTCTTCATATTTCTTTCTCAAATCTTCTCTTGAATCATATTTCCCACCTTGCTTTGCTACTCTTTTATTGCTTTAATTTATTAACATCCTTAATGATTGATTCATTAAGGTATAATATATTATATAGATCCTCACCCTTCTTCTTAATCTCTTCCTTTGCTTCTTTTAATTCATCTTGAATTCTATACAATTCCTCCATTTTAGTATCCCTAATCCATTTATCCGAGAAACGTTTTTCAAAGTATTCCAATGTCGAGTAGACTCTAGTATATTCGTCAAGGCTTCTCCACCACTTATAAGCTTTACCATCGAACTTAAGGCTTTCCTAAAACTTACAATTTTCTTTTACCATACTTAACCATTCCACTTGATCATGATGCAGGAGCATCGTAAGCAACCAGCGAAACAAGCACGAAGGCAAAGACAACTAGAATGCAACAACACAAATTTTGAAAGCATTTTTAAATTTGAATGAAGAAGCATTAATGTAATAGCTGGGAGAGCGTATCTACATTTATGTTTTGGATATTGTAAGCAGATCTTGATCATTTCTCTCATCTGTCGAAAATGAAGGCATTTAATTGTATTGAATGAAAAGTAGTTGTAGTTTTTAATTATGATTAGATAGCTTAGAGATGTAGGAGGGAAAACTTGTAAAAAGACACCCTCGCTTGTATCATTGTATTAGGAGAAAGATCAAGAAGAATTTTTCTATAAGCTGTAGAGTTGTAGAAAGCAAGAAAACAGAGAACAACCCATGTACATGAATACCTGAGTTAATATATGAAGGCTTTTGACTCAATTTCATGGTGTTGTTATGCTTACCGTTTACATCTATTGAATGGTATGTTTACAATATTTGTGTCTATGTTGTGCATATATTTCAATGTTGTGTGTGTATGAATGCTCATGATTTCCATGATGAATGTATGAAATCTGTGAGGAGAGAAGAATGATTTTCAATTGTTTCTCTTCCTGAGAATTCCTGCAAAGAGTGTAGTGAAGGTCTGCAAGGTGTGCGTTGACAAGGGTCTGAGTTTTATCTTAGAAATCTTAGGAGGGATATCGTTGTTCTCATACCAGTAGAAGTGAACGATAGCATAATGTCGTGCAAGGTGTGCACAGGCAAGTGGGAGTCATAGACTTTTCCAAACGAGTGGGAAGGCTGAAGGACTATTGTTGCAAGGATTACGTGGATTCAAAGGATCAAATAACCAGAGGTTATTTGAGAATGTCGCAAGGAGTGTGTGCAAGAGCCCTAAGAAAACCCCTGAGATTACGAAATAAATCTTAGGAGGGAAAGAACCTTAAAGAGTTCAAGGGAAGGTCAGTGTCAAAGTTACTCAACAGGGAGGAAGCTTAGAAGAGTCGATGCCAGAGCGCATAGTGAAGGAATATTGAAAGATGGAATGGACGATGGAGTCGCTTCAAGGAGAAGTGTCGATTTTCCATGGACCGTTGGATATTGCATGCTAGTGGAGAGATTAAGGTCGAGTGTTTCTTAGAACTCATAAGCTCAAGAGGAATAGAGCCATTGGATTATGATCAACATGATTCGTTGATCTCGTCCTTGAATTTTGCTATTTCAGAATTCAGGAAGTGGAGAAGTTCGTGACTCGGAATCAAGAGTCGTGGACATCCAATTCATGAAGTCCCGAAAGAACTAGGACCGTCAGATCATGGGTGGCAAGGGGTTGTCGTGGTTTCAGAAGTCGACGAAAGGAGTTTTTTCATCGCAAAATGTCGATACGTGAAATCCCAGTTGCCGAAAAGACTAGGCCCCAACCCATAATCAGAGGTCACATCAAGGAAAAGTCAAGGGAGGAGTCAAATATCTGTTAGCCCTTTTGGGTTTCAGGAATTGTCGAGACATGAGGACTTGCATCTGGGATCGCGAAGTCGCGAAAACTGAAATACCCATTTGGGTAAAGGTTGTGGTCATATCAGAGATCATGTGGGATTCAGTTGGCGCTTAGTGTTTCTTTGCGTGGGTGCAACTCCAAAGAAGGACCTGTGGTTACACACTAGCATGTGTGAGTGATTTCCTGCGGGGAAATCAGAGAGTCAATCAGACTCTCGGGAAGATTTAGAACGATCCTAAGACCGAGATGTAGCGCAAAACCCACTGAGGGGGAGGGGGGGTGTTGCGCCAGAGTGGTATCAGAGCCACAGATTTTGAAATTCTATTACAGAGAATAGTTTACAACAATGTCGCCAAGAAGACGTCAAGAACGAGCAATGCCCGATCCATCTATGGAAAGGGAAATGAGAGAAATCCATGCTTGACTAGATGGTATGGAGACAACACAGAGATGGACAACTGATGTTGGATATGTTAGCAAAGATGAAAGAGAAAATGAGGCTGGAGTTGAAGCAGAAGTCACAGCTGAGGACGTTGTACAAGAACATCTATTCAGAGATGTTCCAAGAATCAGGGCCAAAGAAAAGATGGAAATTCCGATGTATGGAGGCAACTTAGACGTTGAAGAGAGGCTAGATTGGTTTAGGGATATGGATAAATACTTTGACTATGAGGATGTCTTGGAAGATAAGAAAGTTAAACATGTTGTCACTAGACTTAAAGGGCATGCAACACTGTGGTGGGATGAACTGCATGCTGATAGGCGTTGCAAATTAAAGCAAAGAATCAAAAGCTAGGATAGAATGGTTGCAAAAATGAAGGCCAAGTTTATACCCAGAGACTACCAGATCAATCTGTTTTGAAGAATGCAAAACTTGATACAGAAAGGGATGACAGTGAAATAATACACTGAGGAATTTTACAGGCTCAAAATTAGAGTAGGTCATCAAGAAAGTGATGATGAAAAGGTTTCCAGATACATGAATGGTATGAGATATGACATTCAAGATGAAATAAGCATGATGACAATCAGGAATGTCAAATATGATTATCAAATGGCCCTGAAGGATGAAGAAAAATTGGCCCAAAAACAAGGTCAAAGAGGTCAAGGTCGATTTCAAAGCAGAGGCAAAGCAATTGCCCAGGACAGGACTCAGAAGCCAAAGGAAGAAGAGAAGAAACCCCATACTCACCCTGAAAGAAGAGGAAGTTCACAGGGAGGATAGTATGTTGATAGAAACACTTTTCCACGAGAAAGAGGAAGAGGAAGAGGCAGAGAAGGTGAGATAAAATGTTTTGTCTGTGGTAAGATCGGACATAAATCCTTCAAATATCCTGATAGAAAAAGGGATGAAGGCAAAGCTCACATTTATGAAGCACAGAGGCGAAATGTTGAGGTAGAAGATGCAGAAGGTGGAAGATCCTTAATGATGCAGAAAATTATCTTGAAACCAAAGAAAGAGATAGAGAATCCAGTCCAAAGAAACAGTTTGTTCAGAACTGCTTGCAAGACCAAGATAGGGTATGCAAGGTAATAATGGACAGTGGGAGCACATATAATATAGTATCCACGGAGATGGTGGAAAATATGGAATTGGAGACTATTGCACATCCAAGCCCATACAAGGTTTCGTGGTTGCAAAAGGGACATCAGGTAATTGTCACTAAACAATGCTTAGTTGAATTTAAAATAGGGGAATATAAGGATGAAATTTTATGTGATGTTATTCCCATGGATGTCTGTCATATTTTTTTGGGAAGACTGTGGAAATATGACAGGAATGTTGTTCATGATGGGAGAAGGAACACATACACATTGGAAAAGAATGGTAGAACACATATGTTGCTACCAATTAAAGACAAGGAGGTAAAACTAGAGGTGACAAATACTATACTTCTCATGAGTGGCAAGGAGCTTCTTGAAGAAGTCAAGAATAAAGAAGATGTGCAGTTTGCGGTGGTAAGAAAACCTAGAGTCATCTTAACTAGTACCAAGATAGATGATCTACCTAAGGAAATTCAGGAACTGCTAAAGGAGTTTGCTGATATAGTGGTGGAGGAATTACCTTGTTCGTTGCAGCCCATTAGGATCATAAGTCATCACATTGATCTTATACCTAGAGCAAGTTTACCAAACAAGGCCACGTACAGATTGACACCGTAGAAGAATGAAGAAGTCAAAAGACAAGTCCAGGATTTGATGGACAAAGGTTTGGTTAGAGAAAGCTTGAGTCCATGCTTTGTACCTACAATGTTAAGCCCAAAGAAAGATGGTGGCTGGAGAATGTGTACAGACTCGAGAGCTATAAAAAAAATCACCATCAAGTACATATTTCCTTTACCGAGGATGAATGACTTGATGGATTGCTTGAGTGGAGCAAAGTTTTTTTCAAAAATTGATTTGAAAAGTGGGTAAGAATGAGGGAAGGTGATGAATGGAAGAAAACATTCAAAACAAATGAAGGACTGTATGAATGGCTTGTCATGCCATTTGTTTTGACGAACGTGCCAAGTACTTTTATGAGGCCGATGAACGAAGTATTGAAATATTTCATAGGAAAGTTTGTAATCGTATATCTTTATGATATACTGATCTTTAGTAAGACTGAAGAAGAACATATAAACCATTTAGTTGCATTGATGAGGAGATTACAGCAAGAGAAATTGATGATTAATTTGAAGAAGTCATCCTTCATGAAGACAAAACTCATTTATTTGGGTTTTGTAATCTCTTCGAACGAGTTGAAAATGGATCATGAGAAAGTAAAGGCAATTAGAGATTGGCCATCACCGAAGAGTATCTTTGAAGTTCAAAGCTTCCATGGATTGGCTAGTTTTTACAGGAAGTTCATCAGAAATTTCAGTGAGATATGTGCACCGATGATGGACACAGTCAATAAAAGACATAAATCTTTTCATTGGACAGAGGAAGCAGAGAAGAGTTTCAGGTTGCTGAAGGAGAGGATAACTGGACAACCAGTTCTTGTTCTACCATATTTCAGCAAGACATTTCAAGTGAGATGTGATGCAAGTGGATTTTCGATTGGAGTGGTCTTAAGCCAGACAATAGGTTGATTGCATACTTCAGTGAGAATCTGAACGATGCAAAGTTGAAATATTCCACGTATGACAAGGAGTTTTATGCAGTCATACAAGTGTTGAAAAAATGGAGGCATTACTTGGTTCTGAAAGAGTTTGTCTTGTATAGCGACAACCATGCATTACAATTCATAACTCGATAGGAAAAATTTAACCAGAAGCATGCAAAATGGGTTGAATACATGAAAAATTTTACTTTTGTTATAAAGCACATTTATGGAACTGCTAACAAGGTTGTTGATGCTTTGAGCAGGAAGTGTTTGATTCTATAGGAGTTTAGAGTGAAGTCCTTAGGTTTCAATAACCTCAAGAATATGTACAGATATGACACAGATTTAAAAGAAGCCTATGAATCATTTGAGAATCTAGTTCTCAGATATAGAAGCCAATGGACTGAATATATGATTCAGGATGGACTATTGTTCAGGGGTAATCAGTTGTGTATTTCGAAGAGCTCTATGAGAGAGAATATTCTGAAGGAAAATCATAGTGGAGGATTGGATGGACATTTCGGCCATGACAAAACGTTCGCACAACTAAATGGCTCATATTATTTGTCGAGGATGAGAACGGATGTCAAGAAGTTCATGAACAAGTGAAGAATTTTTCAGCACGCAAAGGGGAAAAGACAGAATACAGGGTTGTATCAACCATTCCCAGTACCAGAGAGTCCATGGGATGCGGTAAGTATGGATTTTGTGTTAGGACTACCAAGGATGCAAAGAGGTTGTGACTCGATCTTTGTGGTAGTCGATAGATTTTCTAAAATGG
>WSFP011475613.1:0-17030 GCA_009831015.1 Picea engelmannii
GGCAGCTGGATGGACAGGACGAGAGCCCTAGTGTCTCAGTAGACACGTCACATACCATTGATGACCTTATGCCTCAACAGAGTGGTGACACTAGTGAGGAGTCACACATGTTAGTACCTAGAGATGATGAGCTTCCTATGGGGGCCGTGACACATCTGTCACATGTTCAGACACCCATGATAGCCACGTCACATGAGGAGATCAGTGTCATGTCAGGTATGATGGATGAGCTTAGTGTGAGGGATGCACACCATGGATAGGTAGACCCAGAGATCCAGGAGGAGGTACAAGATGTACCGGCAGTTGACCTCACACATATAGGTCAGACAAAGGAGATAGAGTCACAGCTATTGGAGACTCCATTGGTTGAGCAGATTGCAGAGGCTGACAAGTGGATGGAGCACTTGCTTCTAGGATCACATTGCATGGATGAGGATGCATTCTTTAGAAGTCATGATGACCATAGCATGAGTCTGGATACATCTATATGGGATCCAGGCACATATGATAGTAGCAGGTTGAGTGCACAGGAGGATACAACTGCTCACACTGGATAGAGTATGATTCATAAGGAGCTAGCAGTTGAGGGTGATGTGCAGTTACGTATGGACAGACCCAGTAGCACCGTAGACAGTGGGCAGTTGAGCATGTTAGCTTATGCAGAGGGTGTTTTTGGGGATTTTAAAGTTGGCACTAGTAGTGAGGGGTCTGAGATGGCACCTCAGTATGACCATGATCAGGAGTCACACCACTTGGTAGAACAACTGAGAGTTAGTGAGGCTATGATCAGGGAAGCCACTAGACGTATTGATGACATGCATGCAGTGATGGAATATTACTGTTGGAGAGCATTAGTGGCATAGGGTAGCTCAGATGGAGGATTCTCCATGGATGATTTTCACACTCTCCGGGAGAGAGTATCTGTGATGAAGACTGACTACCAGTAGTTGTTGACAGACAGGGATTATCTACTGAGGATTGGTGAGATGTATCATGAGGCTCTGAGGGAGCAGGATTTGGAGATGGACCGACTCACTCAGGAGTTGGAGAGCACTCAGAGATTCTTGAGAGGCACACAAACCACCCTTCAAGAATCAGAGTCTAGGACATATGAGTCTCCTGAGGAGATCCATCCGAGATCCACTTCATCTACCTTAGTGGACACTCAGATGTATCAGTCAGTCACATTGATAGAGGATGTTGATGATCTAGCAGAGGAGCACCAGTTGATGGGGGACACTTCCATTTGTGTCTTGGGAGTGGTTGATCTCCATATAGAGATTGATCCAACCATACGCCCAGGATCTGTGATGCAACATGAGTTTGTGGGAGATGACAGGAGTATGCCGGAGCATATAGTGATGCATGATAGCTCACAGAGACATGTTGAGATGTATGGTGGGATTCAGAGGAGTGTACTGCCTGGCAGGGAGGAGACACACTTATGGGAGCATGCAGGTTCCACTCCTTTGCAATAACATATGATTATGAGACCTCACCTTCACCATTTCAGTAGTTGCTTGGGTGAGGGGAGATGGAGAGTGGTTTACTAGCAGTTGGAGGAGTTGCTTCCAATTGTACCTGATGATTAGGGCTTAGTGATGACTACAAGCGAGCAGTTATCATGGATACCGATGGATGAGCTTCTGGTTGAATCCTTGGGATTGACCAAAGCATGTGACGCCTTTCAGTCCTACAGCCAGTTGCAGATGTTTCTATTAGCCCATCCTGACACCTTTATCATAGACAATTGCATGAGGAGGGATAGGCCATGGCTGAGGGCATGTAGAGTGAGTAGGTTGAGACTACATGATAGGAGTACTTTTACGGCATACAACAAGTCAGAGGTGGACCGTTTTAGATAGACATTTGAGACTTGGTGTGTGATGGTGAGCATCATAGACCATGTGATGACAAATGAGCACAGAGGGCTTCTAACAGTGATTAGCCTCACATAGGAGAAGTTAGAGGAGATTGGAAGTGATAAACTTCCAAGTTTTCCATGGGACCCAAGAGTCTGTTTTGTTAGCACGATGTTCATGTTGACCTAGGTTGCACCAGTGAGCCACACACTCCACCTTGGTTTGGTTTGTAGTGGGTCTGCAGGAACTTGTCCTATGGGGCAAGACCTTTCCTTCCACTTGATCATTAGGATAGGGCATAGATATGTTTAGACATGTACTTCTTCTACATAGATTCCCTTACAGATACAGTTTCTGGATAGCAAGTCCGGTGGTCACAGGTATTTCAGCTGGAGGACCCAGGAGAGGAGGGTTCAGGATGTATGCAGGGGGAAGACAGTCATGGTCAGAGTAGTGCAGTGTCAACATGAGGATCTTCGACAGAGGTTAGCATGGGACCTAAGGATTGCAGGATTGAGTAGTTCATTGACCGACAGGGGAGAGTGGACCATTGTAGGGGAAAGTCATTCTAGCTTTCCATTGAGCTTCAGTGTGGAGAGGAGCACATCACTTGCGGGTGCCTCACAGAGGTCTTGCATCACCTCAATTGGGCATCAACATGTGCAGTTTATGAAGTCCGTGTGGATCTTGGTAGAGATTTGGAGGATGGAATCATTCTGAGATGAGGCCATGTGTCATGTGCAGGAGGTTCACATGGTTGATATCTTTCAGGACTATGCTTCGCAGAGTATTGCAGTTCACTTCCTGATATGGGATCCAGGGGGTGGAGTGTACTATTGTTCATCTTTGGATGGGTTTGGATATGTACCCCATAGGTGGACATGGGATCCTAGTATTTTATTTGAGATGATTTGGTTATTGCTTGAGGACAAGCAATTTTCTAGTAGGGAGGATTGTAATGTCCCCACTTTGGGACATCATCACAGTGCAGAGATTTATGATGACCAGAGTAGCCAGATGGATGTTATAGCGAGTACAGGGGTATTTGAGAGGCATGGTGGGGTCTAACTTGCTTTGATCATCACATTCCATCATTATGAGCCATTTCACACAGGTTGGCTTTAGTTTCGTTGCATTCCGACGATTTCCATGATTTTGACTATTTTGAGCTATAAGTTAATTGAAATCACTGAAGAGGTCATTTTGGGCACATTACTTGGAGGAACCTCTCATTGTAATAGCTCATTGTAATTGGGAGAAGCAACAATATAGGATGGGATGGCTAGAAGTGACTTTCAGTGGCCAGGGAAGCCACAAGGAGAGATAAGGAGTTTTTCAGAGGTAAATAGGTTAATTAATTAATTAAAGTGATTTAATTAATTAATTAAATATTAATAAAATGAAAGACACTTTGGAGGGACAAGGTGAGCCAAAAGTATAAAGGAAAGGCAAGGGCCTCTTCTCATTGATTCATGTATGTTTATCTTTAGATATCTGGCTTTTAGCTAGTGAGCCTAGCATTGGGGGTTTTGAGGGTTTTGACATAACAAACCCTAGAGGACAATTCAGTGGTGAAAGATTCCACCTAGATTGTCCCAAGCTTAGTCTCGGAGCTAAAATACTCTCCCACACCATTCTAGTTCTAGATCTACTCAGTTGCAAGAGGATTCCATATCAGTTGCTTGTGCAGATAGAGAGAGGGTGCACCAGCTGGGGGTTTCCAACAAGGGGGGCGCACCATTCATTGAGGAGGGATTCGTCCTAGCTGAGGAGAAGGGTTTCTAGGAATTCCAGGTATTGGGTTTCCTTTGCAGGTGTCTTAGCATCATTCTTGGTGGTTTTCTGGAGTCTTCAGTGGAGGATCGATTTGTATTGAGAGTGGGACATTTTCCCAAGAGGAGGGCACACCATTATTTGGAGGGTATCTAGATCTAAGGATCTAGCAGGTATTTGAGGATTTGAGAACTTGGGTTCTCATTGCAGCGTCCTGATCTATCATTGTGGAGAGTCTCATAGCATTTGGAGGCCTCCTTCATCAGGGCCAAATTATCTAGGGCTTCAGTCATCTAGTGGGGCACACCATTCAGTGGAGGAGTTCACATCTATAGAGGTTGAGAGGGATCTTGGAGATTCAGGCACCTGGGTTGTTCTTACCATCACCCAATCTACTATTTGGCATCTTTCTGGAGGTGAGTGGACATCTTTGGCACCAGGGCTGAATTGTTGAGGAGCTTCAGTTATCCAGCAGAGCGTGACATCTTCCAGTAGTGAGGGGTTTGGAACTTGGCATTGTTTTTCATCTCTTAGCCAGCCTTTGGAGGCTTACTTTGTATTGTCGGGAGAATTTTGTAGCAGCTCATACTTGTTATCTATTGTCTATCATCTTGGCCATCTGTTGAGCATTCTAGATCGGCATCTCCATTGTAGCAGGTTCTTCTATTTTATGAATAAAGAAGATTTGTGATGTTTTGGCTTGTCTATCATATTGCATATGGTTGAGGTATGTTTCATGGTTGTATATTCTTGTTATTTGCTGCATACACACATATAAACACAAACAAACAAATAGATCAGCAAACTGTTTGATGAAATAGCACAACCATAAAAAGTTTAAAAAAAACACCAAAACAATGATGATCCATGCATAATGGCTTAGGATCATTACATTCCCCCCGGACTTGGGAAGTCTTTTCGATGCTCATTTGTCATCCCTTGTGTGTGGAAGCAAAGATTGGAGAGATCCGAGACTGTACATTATGACGTCTATATTGTACTAGGCATTGAATTCAGGCGATCCGAAAGGTACTATCCGCAACTATAAGCATGGCTGCAACTCATGGAAAATTATGCGAAATTGGTTAAGTCCTTTGAACCAAGTGAAGGTGATGGCACATATCAAAGCAAGGGAGGCACATCATGTTGGCATTCTCATCTCTCAGCAAATCAGAGTAGGAGTGAAGCCACTTCATGGTATCCTTAAAGATAAGACAACCTGAACAAAGACCATTCCCTGTGCAATTCAAACAGATAGCACAAGGAATATTGGCAAGATGAATCAAAAAAATCAGAGAACAATCTCTGCAGAAGAGCATGACGAACTAGTAAAGGCGGTGTAGACTCTCCAATTGCAACTCAGGGTGCTTTCAACGCAATTTTTTTCCATTATTGAAATCACCATACAACACAGAAGCGAGCAACAGAGAAATATGGATGAATGTAAAGCCTTGTGACAACAAATAGAGGCACTTCAATTCATAGCTGGACCAACGTCACCCATAGCCTCCCTGAACACCTTCATTTTAGACGAGGTCTCATCACCAGGAGAACGCCCAAGACTGGACCTCAACCTGTGGCCTCCAACAACCGAGGATTCTACTGCACCGGATCGAAGCAATATATAAGTGTATGCAGTGTTTTTTTAAGCTACTTTTAAGCTCTTTTTGCAGAGTTTACACCATTGCAGCACAAATAGGCTTTAGTGATATAACAAGCACTACCCCTGCTCCTCATACCCATCTTAGAGAAATCAAGGGAGGCATTTTTGAAGTATACAACACTTGTAATGCAAGCAATGTACTCGACCTGTGTTTCCACACAGTTTTTTGAAATATAATTATTACCCAGTTTCTGTTAAAAAAAAAAGAAAAACAGAATATGTTTATCTTCCAAAATATCTAAATCTCTAACCAACCAAATGCCTCATAAAACTACTAAGGGGATATATATGTGTTCTCTAAATTCTTTCTTCCCATGCCAAGATTTGAAACACTCCTCCAAGAATCTCCTTTCCATCATCCCCTTATTCTAGTGATTACATGAATATCTAACCATACCAACCTCGCATAGGTACATTTAATGACTCATTCACTCACAAATCTTTGCTAGTGATGAATGGCACATCCGTAGTCTTTCTCCTGACGAGGAGTGGATAGACTCAAGGTGCTCTCATATTTCTCACTCGAGGATGGAGTGATCTATATTGATTAGGTGTGCATGTGGGGAAATAATCATCAACATAAATATAATATTTAAATAATATATTTATAATATAATGTACAAATATATAAATAATCAATAATCAATAATTAATTAATGAAAATAAAATAATAGAAAATACATGTCTATTAATGAAAGGGAACTTCACCCAAGTATATATATCGGGGCCCTCAATTGTAATATATCATCTCATATGATATTTACTTACAATAACCTCTCATAAAGTTCGCTAAGTCTTGTTGATATTTTCAGTGTTTAATTATTCCATGATAACAATCGCACTTAAATCATAAGGAAATGATTATTAGATATGAAAATTAGAAAAATTCAACATGGTATTAGAGCTAGTTAAAAATCTGTCAATGCGAGAGCTAGTATAAGTATTTTTTGAAGATAGTTAAAAGATTTCAATTTTATATCCGATAGATCTTCTTCTGATATTTTATTTTTTACAATTGTATAGTCATGGTTGTGAGTGGCTTGTGCACACAAAGAAACAAGATTCTCTTTGATATCGATTTTCCTAATTACATGGCGCGATCACCTTAAGGATTTCACTACATAGTGCGACCAATGCTTTTTTGTCACTCTATGTTTCTCTACAAGATGGTGTCCAATCTCAGAGTAGAAGACAGGATGGATGGTGCTACAAATTTCAAATCTTGGAAGACCAGGATACTCTTCATCCGGGATGAAAATGAGATTCAAAATTATATAAAAAAAAATGTCTCAAAATGAGAAAGTGTTGAAGAGAAATCCATGCACAAGAAGAATGAAGAAAAGGCTAAGAGGATCTTGATAGATTTTCTAAAAGATCATTTGATTCCACACATTGCTAAGTTGAAAACTACGAAAGAAATATTTGAAGCCTTGGTGGGATTGTTCGAGAGCAAGAACATTAGTAGGAAATTAGCTTTGAGAAGTCAACTTCATTGTATCATGATGACCAAATCAAATTCAATTACCACTTATTTTATGAAAGTATCCTAGTTGAGAGATCAACTTAAGACCATTGGAAATACCATTGATGATGTAGAACTTGTTACAATGACTCTTAATGGATTGTCTTATTCATGGGAACCATTTGTTCAAAGCATTTATGGATGAGAGGAGTTTCTTGAGTTTGTTCAACTATGGACTGATTCTGTCCAAGAGGAGGCTAGAACATTGTCCAAAAATAGCTTGCGGAAACCCTAGGATGAAGGAAGAAGGGGACGTTTGTTGGATACAGAGAGACATCAAAGGCTTACAGAATCTACATTCTAGGACAACACTAGATAGAGGTCAGTTGGGATGTCACCTTTGACGAAGACACAACCTTCAGGAGGTCTAGAGAGTCTCACATGGATATTGCTAGTGAGGAGCATGAGGCTTCGAAGGATGTGGGTTTATGTCCCTCTTTTCCAATTAATCATCCTTTAGACTATCAAGAGAATTCATCTGAGTCAGCTGAACCAGTCGACCCGCCTAGAGTTGTTTTCTAGAGACCATGAAGAGGCCAGTCTATCTTCGTGATACATTGCAGGATGCAAAGAGGCATGCAAATCCCTATGGTAATTTCAGGAAAAGTAGACACCCTAAAAAATTCTCGAGTTATATGGCATTGATGAGTCACATCATTGATTTTGAACCTTCCATTTATGAGGAGGTAGTAGGCCAACAAGTTTGGAGAGATGCCATGATGGAGAAATATTAGTCCATCATGAAGAATGATGTGTGGGATATTTTGTTGAGACCTGAGTGGAAGTCAATGGCGAATTCTAAGTCGATCTACAATATCAAGCATGCAACAAATGACAACATCGAAAATTACAAAGAGAGGCTCATGGAAAGAGGGTTCTCCCAAAAAGAGGGAGTGGACTATGATGAGACATTTTCTCCAGTCACCAGGTATACTTCCATCAAGACCATTATTACCATTGCAATAGTCATGGATTGGATATTACACCAGATGGATATAAAGACTACATTCCTCAATGGTGCGATTGAGGAGGAAGTGTTCATAAAACAACCTTAGGGATTTGAGGTACATGGGAGGGAGTCTCATGTTTGTAGGCTAAAGAAGGCCTTGTACGGAATCAAGAAGGCACCCAGGGCATGGTACTCCAATATTGATGGATACTTGATGAGCTTGGGCTTAACCAAGAGTGAAGCAGATCCCAACCTTCACTACAAGGTTGTTGATGGTGATCCTTTGATCTTGGTGTTATACATTGATGACTTGTTCCTTACGACAGTAGACAGACTCATCGATTAGTGAAAGAGGGAGTTTCCCTCTGAGTTCAAGATGAAGGATCTTGGATTGATGCATTATTTCTTGGGATTGGAGGTGTGACAGAAACCAGGTAAAATATTCCTTGGACAAGGGAAGTACACAGTTGAGATATTAAGCAAATTCGGTATGATGGACTGTAAGTTCATGGCTACACCTATGATGACAAATCTGAAGAAGTTGAGTGATTCCACTTCGAATTCAGATCTGGTGGATCCCACTATGTACATGTATCTAATTCGATCCTTGATGTACCTGGTAACACCATGCCACATATTTTCTTTGCAGTGAACACTCTGAGCCAGTTGATGGTTGAACTAAGGCACTTCCATTGGGTTGCATAAAAGAATGTGTTGAGGTACCTGGATGGTATAGTTGGATATGGTCTAAGATATGACTCAGGTGATGAAGTGAGGTTGCAATGATATACTAATCCTAACTAGGCAGGGAGTGCAGTGGATAGAAAGAGGACCTCGGGGTGTTGCTTCAGCTTAGGATCAACTATGATATATTGGTTTAGCAGGAAGAAGACTTATGTATCACTCAATACAACAAAAGAGGATTATATTGCAACTAGTGTAGTAAGTTGTAAAGCATTATGGATTCAGAAACTTCTTGCATGACTATTTGATCAAGAGCGAAAGACAACCTCAATACACTATGATAATTAAAGTTGTGTCAAGCTTTCGAAAAATACAATATTTCACGACAAGTCGAAACACATTGAGATCAAATATCACTTCATCCAAGACATGGTATAGAAGGGAGTAGTAAATCTCTAGTACATATCCACATATGAGCAAATTGCAGACATTTTCACTAAGCCTCCTTCTAAGAAAAAAATTGTATACTTTAGAGATAAGATTGGTGCAATGCAGAATGTCTCCCTTGTTGAGAGGGAGTGTTGATGTTTCTCTAGTTAATAGAATTGAGAAGACATTCTCCCATATTGGTCATGCTTATTTGACCAAGGGGAATGAATCATTCAGTCATGGAGCTTTGTTAGTGGTGAATGGCCCAGATGTAGTCTTTCTCCCGACAAGGAGTGGATAAAATCAAGGTGTTGTCACATTGCCTACTCTAGGACGGAGTGATCTATATTAATTAGACATGCATGTGAGGAAATATTCATCAACATAAAAATAATATATAAATAATATATTTATAATGTAATGTATAACTATATAAATAAGCAATAATTGATAATTAATAATAAATCAATTAATGAAAAGACAATAATGGAAGAGACATGTCCATTAAAGAAAGGGAACTCTGCACAAGTCTATATATCGAGTCCCTCGATTGTAATATATTATCTCAGATAATATTTACTTACAATAACCTTTCATCAAGTTTTCCAAGTCTTGTTGAGATTTTCAATGTGTAATTATTCTATGATAACAATAACATTTAAATCATAAGGCAATAATTATCAGATCAAAAAATTATAATTTAAAGTCAACACTTTTTACCCATATATATCATCCCACTTTAACCATCACTCCATCACCTTCCTTCCACACCTAACAATTTCCTACGAAGGGGGAGGAAAAACCTAGATCTTTCCAAACAATTGACACATTTTTGGTAGAGATACACAATTATCGCATTCTATTTTAGCTTTACCACAATGTATATCTTATAGATGTAGCTAAATATCACTAAATTTAAACATTTAGCAAAAATAATACACTTAAGTGCTAGTTGTAATGGAAAACAATATACGTTGTAGAAAAACATTGTTTGAAATATATAGATGTAGCTAAATATCACTAAATTTAAACATTTAGCAAAAATAATACACTTCAGTGCTAGTTGTAATGGAAAACAATATACGTTGTAGAAAAACATTGTTTGAAATATCATGTCAAATAAAACATTTTTACGGTCAAAATTGAATTGAAAAAAGTAGAAAAAAACAATGACATTTTTAACATGTTTTTTCATTTATAAGAATGATGTAATGATCCAAATGCCTAAAATATCACTACAGAAAATAAGTACACAACATGTGCAACAATGTGAGCATGGAGAACAACTCCAAGATAGATAAGTTACACAATAACTCCTTAAAGAATAAGAGAGCCTCCTCAACATAACCAATTACATTCATACATCACATTCACATCTCTCCAATAATGAATACATGATCTCTATATATACCTATTCACACTTGCACATGAGGCCCCTTTACTATTAGACTGACCCTATTATATATATATTTACACATTACATGTACATTTAGGCCCATATATTCCCCCTATTTGTGTCATATCATATACATTTATCCCTATATATGATCCCCTTGGGTCATGGCATAGTACCCTCCTTCAAAAAGATTTGTCCTCAAAGCTTTGCAATTAAAGGCTTCACATGTGAATAAACCAAGTAATATGATTTTCTTATTTTCTTGCTTTCTACCTTCCATTGATTATTATACATCCATCCAAAATCAATTATTTTCAGTCATAATCCTTGGTGTCTAGTTGTTGCATAATTTTCCTTCTCTTGATTCCATGTATTGTTGTTGAAGTTTCTCCAATTTGTAGTAGTTGTTGGTCTATGATAATATATTGTTGAATAATGGTTTTGTGATGCCATATTCTAGGAATATTGATGATTATTCCATATTCTTCCTTGATAATGTCAATATTGATCTTCTTGTCTTCCTTGAAATATTTCTTGATAATGAGGGTGTCGATATGGTTTGACTTTTCAAGGTTTGTATTCATTCTACACACCCATTTCATCTATATTATTTTCAGAGACAATGGAATCCTCTATCCTCTTTACTTGGTCCTTTATTACTCTATCCTTGGAAATAATACCATCATATTTGACATGTACATCCTCTAGATGGAGTTCAACTTCTTCAAGTATCTTATGTTGACCTTCTTGAATCTTGTATTATTTCTCCTTTTGAAGCTAAAATGTGACCCCATCTATCAAATTCTAAGGTCCTTCTTTAATTTTGATTTGCATTTCTAATTTTACCTCATCAGTGTTTAAGGATTCCTCAACCTTCTTTCAAATTTCCTCTTCCAGTCTTTTGGTAGATTCTGCATGCAACATCCTTGTTTCCTTTTTATTTCAAATAATTCTTATTCTCTTCCTTCAATATTTTAACCTCATCTAGTATTTTTTTATTATGGTTTTATAATCTACATATCTCTTCATATTTCTTTCTCAAATCTTCTCTTGAATCATATTTCCCACCTTGCTTTGCTACTCTTTTATTGCTTTAATTTATTAACATCCTTAATGATTGATTCATTAAGGTATAATATATTATATAGATCCTCACCCTTCTTCTTAATCTCTTCCTTTGCTTCTTTTAATTCATCTTGAATTCTATACAATTCCTCCATTTTAGTATCCCTAATCCATTTATCCGAGAAACGTTTTTCAAAGTATTCCAATGTCGAGTAGACTCTAGTATATTCGTCAAGGCTTCTCCACCACTTATAAGCTTTACCATCGAACTTAAGGCTTTCCTAAAACTTACAATTTTCTTTTACCATACTTAACCATTCCACTTGATCATGATGCAGGAGCATCGTAAGCAACCAGCGAAACAAGCACGAAGGCAAAGACAACTAGAATGCAACAACACAAATTTTGAAAGCATTTTTAAATTTGAATGAAGAAGCATTAATGTAATAGCTGGGAGAGCGTATCTACATTTATGTTTTGGATATTGTAAGCAGATCTTGATCATTTCTCTCATCTGTCGAAAATGAAGGCATTTAATTGTATTGAATGAAAAGTAGTTGTAGTTTTTAATTATGATTAGATAGCTTAGAGATGTAGGAGGGAAAACTTGTAAAAAGACACCCTCGCTTGTATCATTGTATTAGGAGAAAGATCAAGAAGAATTTTTCTATAAGCTGTAGAGTTGTAGAAAGCAAGAAAACAGAGAACAACCCATGTACATGAATACCTGAGTTAATATATGAAGGCTTTTGACTCAATTTCATGGTGTTGTTATGCTTACCGTTTACATCTATTGAATGGTATGTTTACAATATTTGTGTCTATGTTGTGCATATATTTCAATGTTGTGTGTGTATGAATGCTCATGATTTCCATGATGAATGTATGAAATCTGTGAGGAGAGAAGAATGATTTTCAATTGTTTCTCTTCCTGAGAATTCCTGCAAAGAGTGTAGTGAAGGTCTGCAAGGTGTGCGTTGACAAGGGTCTGAGTTTTATCTTAGAAATCTTAGGAGGGATATCGTTGTTCTCATACCAGTAGAAGTGAACGATAGCATAATGTCGTGCAAGGTGTGCACAGGCAAGTGGGAGTCATAGACTTTTCCAAACGAGTGGGAAGGCTGAAGGACTATTGTTGCAAGGATTACGTGGATTCAAAGGATCAAATAACCAGAGGTTATTTGAGAATGTCGCAAGGAGTGTGTGCAAGAGCCCTAAGAAAACCCCTGAGATTACGAAATAAATCTTAGGAGGGAAAGAACCTTAAAGAGTTCAAGGGAAGGTCAGTGTCAAAGTTACTCAACAGGGAGGAAGCTTAGAAGAGTCGATGCCAGAGCGCATAGTGAAGGAATATTGAAAGATGGAATGGACGATGGAGTCGCTTCAAGGAGAAGTGTCGATTTTCCATGGACCGTTGGATATTGCATGCTAGTGGAGAGATTAAGGTCGAGTGTTTCTTAGAACTCATAAGCTCAAGAGGAATAGAGCCATTGGATTATGATCAACATGATTCGTTGATCTCGTCCTTGAATTTTGCTATTTCAGAATTCAGGAAGTGGAGAAGTTCGTGACTCGGAATCAAGAGTCGTGGACATCCAATTCATGAAGTCCCGAAAGAACTAGGACCGTCAGATCATGGGTGGCAAGGGGTTGTCGTGGTTTCAGAAGTCGACGAAAGGAGTTTTTTCATCGCAAAATGTCGATACGTGAAATCCCAGTTGCCGAAAAGACTAGGCCCCAACCCATAATCAGAGGTCACATCAAGGAAAAGTCAAGGGAGGAGTCAAATATCTGTTAGCCCTTTTGGGTTTCAGGAATTGTCGAGACATGAGGACTTGCATCTGGGATCGCGAAGTCGCGAAAACTGAAATACCCATTTGGGTAAAGGTTGTGGTCATATCAGAGATCATGTGGGATTCAGTTGGCGCTTAGTGTTTCTTTGCGTGGGTGCAACTCCAAAGAAGGACCTGTGGTTACACACTAGCATGTGTGAGTGATTTCCTGCGGGGAAATCAGAGAGTCAATCAGACTCTCGGGAAGATTTAGAACGATCCTAAGACCGAGATGTAGCGCAAAACCCACTGAGGGGGAGGGGGGGTGTTGCGCCAGAGTGGTATCAGAGCCACAGATTTTGAAATTCTATTACAGAGAATAGTTTACAACAATGTCGCCAAGAAGACGTCAAGAACGAGCAATGCCCGATCCATCTATGGAAAGGGAAATGAGAGAAATCCATGCTTGACTAGATGGTATGGAGACAACACAGAGATGGACAACTGATGTTGGATATGTTAGCAAAGATGAAAGAGAAAATGAGGCTGGAGTTGAAGCAGAAGTCACAGCTGAGGACGTTGTACAAGAACATCTATTCAGAGATGTTCCAAGAATCAGGGCCAAAGAAAAGATGGAAATTCCGATGTATGGAGGCAACTTAGACGTTGAAGAGAGGCTAGATTGGTTTAGGGATATGGATAAATACTTTGACTATGAGGATGTCTTGGAAGATAAGAAAGTTAAACATGTTGTCACTAGACTTAAAGGGCATGCAACACTGTGGTGGGATGAACTGCATGCTGATAGGCGTTGCAAATTAAAGCAAAGAATCAAAAGCTAGGATAGAATGGTTGCAAAAATGAAGGCCAAGTTTATACCCAGAGACTACCAGATCAATCTGTTTTGAAGAATGCAAAACTTGATACAGAAAGGGATGACAGTGAAATAATACACTGAGGAATTTTACAGGCTCAAAATTAGAGTAGGTCATCAAGAAAGTGATGATGAAAAGGTTTCCAGATACATGAATGGTATGAGATATGACATTCAAGATGAAATAAGCATGATGACAATCAGGAATGTCAAATATGATTATCAAATGGCCCTGAAGGATGAAGAAAAATTGGCCCAAAAACAAGGTCAAAGAGGTCAAGGTCGATTTCAAAGCAGAGGCAAAGCAATTGCCCAGGACAGGACTCAGAAGCCAAAGGAAGAAGAGAAGAAACCCCATACTCACCCTGAAAGAAGAGGAAGTTCACAGGGAGGATAGTATGTTGATAGAAACACTTTTCCACGAGAAAGAGGAAGAGGAAGAGGCAGAGAAGGTGAGATAAAATGTTTTGTCTGTGGTAAGATCGGACATAAATCCTTCAAATATCCTGATAGAAAAAGGGATGAAGGCAAAGCTCACATTTATGAAGCACAGAGGCGAAATGTTGAGGTAGAAGATGCAGAAGGTGGAAGATCCTTAATGATGCAGAAAATTATCTTGAAACCAAAGAAAGAGATAGAGAATCCAGTCCAAAGAAACAGTTTGTTCAGAACTGCTTGCAAGACCAAGATAGGGTATGCAAGGTAATAATGGACAGTGGGAGCACATATAATATAGTATCCACGGAGATGGTGGAAAATATGGAATTGGAGACTATTGCACATCCAAGCCCATACAAGGTTTCGTGGTTGCAAAAGGGACATCAGGTAATTGTCACTAAACAATGCTTAGTTGAATTTAAAATAGGGGAATATAAGGATGAAATTTTATGTGATGTTATTCCCATGGATGTCTGTCATATTTTTTTGGGAAGACTGTGGAAATATGACAGGAATGTTGTTCATGATGGGAGAAGGAACACATACACATTGGAAAAGAATGGTAGAACACATATGTTGCTACCAATTAAAGACAAGGAGGTAAAACTAGAGGTGACAAATACTATACTTCTCATGAGTGGCAAGGAGCTTCTTGAAGAAGTCAAGAATAAAGAAGATGTGCAGTTTGCGGTGGTAAGAAAACCTAGAGTCATCTTAACTAGTACCAAGATAGATGATCTACCTAAGGAAATTCAGGAACTGCTAAAGGAGTTTGCTGATATAGTGGTGGAGGAATTACCTTGTTCGTTGCAGCCCATTAGGATCATAAGTCATCACATTGATCTTATACCTAGAGCAAGTTTACCAAACAAGGCCACGTACAGATTGACACCGTAGAAGAATGAAGAAGTCAAAAGACAAGTCCAGGATTTGATGGACAAAGGTTTGGTTAGAGAAAGCTTGAGTCCATGCTTTGTACCTACAATGTTAAGCCCAAAGAAAGATGGTGGCTGGAGAATGTGTACAGACTCGAGAGCTATAAAAAAAATCACCATCAAGTACATATTTCCTTTACCGAGGATGAATGACTTGATGGATTGCTTGAGTGGAGCAAAGTTTTTTTCAAAAATTGATTTGAAAAGTGGGTAAGAATGAGGGAAGGTGATGAATGGAAGAAAACATTCAAAACAAATGAAGGACTGTATGAATGGCTTGTCATGCCATTTGTTTTGACGAACGTGCCAAGTACTTTTATGAGGCCGATGAACGAAGTATTGAAATATTTCATAGGAAAGTTTGTAATCGTATATCTTTATGATATACTGATCTTTAGTAAGACTGAAGAAGAACATATAAACCATTTAGTTGCATTGATGAGGAGATTACAGCAAGAGAAATTGATGATTAATTTGAAGAAGTCATCCTTCATGAAGACAAAACTCATTTATTTGGGTTTTGTAATCTCTTCGAACGAGTTGAAAATGGATCATGAGAAAGTAAAGGCAATTAGAGATTGGCCATCACCGAAGAGTATCTTTGAAGTTCAAAGCTTCCATGGATTGGCTAGTTTTTACAGGAAGTTCATCAGAAATTTCAGTGAGATATGTGCACCGATGATGGACACAGTCAATAAAAGACATAAATCTTTTCATTGGACAGAGGAAGCAGAGAAGAGTTTCAGGTTGCTGAAGGAGAGGATAACTGGACAACCAGTTCTTGTTCTACCATATTTCAGCAAGACATTTCAAGTGAGATGTGATGCAAGTGGATTTTCGATTGGAGTGGTCTTAAGCCAGACAATAGGTTGATTGCATACTTCAGTGAGAATCTGAACGATGCAAAGTTGAAATATTCCACGTATGACAAGGAGTTTTATGCAGTCATACAAGTGTTGAAAAAATGGAGGCATTACTTGGTTCTGAAAGAGTTTGTCTTGTATAGCGACAACCATGCATTACAATTCATAACTCGATAGGAAAAATTTAACCAGAAGCATGCAAAATGGGTTGAATACATGAAAAATTTTACTTTTGTTATAAAGCACATTTATGGAACTGCTAACAAGGTTGTTGATGCTTTGAGCAGGAAGTGTTTGATTCTATAGGAGTTTAGAGTGAAGTCCTTAGGTTTCAATAACCTCAAGAATATGTACAGATATGACACAGATTTAAAAGAAGCCTATGAATCATTTGAGAATCTAGTTCTCAGATATAGAAGCCAATGGACTGAATATATGATTCAGGATGGACTATTGTTCAGGGGTAATCAGTTGTGTATTTCGAAGAGCTCTATGAGAGAGAATATTCTGAAGGAAAATCATAGTGGAGGATTGGATGGACATTTCGGCCATGACAAAACGTTCGCACAACTAAATGGCTCATATTATTTGTCGAGGATGAGAACGGATGTCAAGAAGTTCATGAACAAGTGAAGAATTTTTCAGCACGCAAAGGGGAAAAGACAGAATACAGGGTTGTATCAACCATTCCCAGTACCAGAGAGTCCATGGGATGCGGTAAGTATGGATTTTGTGTTAGGACTACCAAGGATGCAAAGAGGTTGTGACTCGATCTTTGTGGTAGTCGATAGATTTTCTAAAATGG